>PVHY01001265.1:0-167160 GCA_004024945.1 Uropsilus gracilis
ATTCCTCACAGTAGTGAATAATCAGAAGAATAAATTAAATATCACTAAGTGATTTAAACTAAAACATAAGAATATTAATGAAAATATAATGAAAATGACTAGTGCAAGACACAGGAAGAATGTGTCACAGAAAAATTAGGAGAGGCTGAAGGATTACCTTGTCAAGGTAGTTTACCAAAGTCAGTTTTGCATAATTTCAATGTCATAGTGTAGTCTCCAGAAACCTGCAGAGTTTAGAATGAAAATAGAAATTTGTTCATGAGTTGTATCTGTTTTTAATCCTAGGCAAATGAGTGAGAAGTATATAACCTCAATTTCCTGATACTTTCTATTAAAAATAAGGTGGTAGTTTTATTACTGCTAAAATAAAAAAAATCACCAGGCTTTTACCCTTGTGCACCAGCAACACATAAGCTGTTATGTATAATATGAATAATATTATAGTCTCCCTGAGGAGAGACTAGTTGAATTGAAGAAGCTGGGGTTCCATGCCTTCCCCTGATGTTTGGTTGTAGTAACATTTTTACTTTTTTTTTTTTTTAGAGGGAAAACCTAGTTATGTGGTCATGTTTTGAGAAAATTGCATCAAGTAAATGATAGTTGGTGAATAAAACTTTTTCACCGAGTTTAGAAATCTAGTTGAAGTGAAGATTTTGTAAGTATGAATCTACCATATCACCTGACAAACCTCTATGACAGGGTTTAGTCATGGAGCAGCATCTGCAGTTGGGCACTGTACTATGATTTGGCTTTTATGATTCAAAGTTAATAGAGGAAAAATAGTATTGGTAGGTCAGTATGAACAACTGGGTTCCAGTGTAGTCTGTCATCAAATATCTTTCTATAAAATGCTGGTCTCACACAGGTGACTCCACAAGTGTTATACAGAAGAACTTTGGGACAACAAAAATCATCCCCCTTTTCTCTATTCCCTTTTTTCTTCCCCTGAACTAATTTGAAACAAAAAAGTGCTATCACTATTTGTAGACTTCCTAAAATCTCAGCCTTTAATACATCCAATGTATTTCCTATGATCAGGAGGCAAATAAAGCTTAAAACTTTAATTCTTATTAGATTTCATCATCCTAAGTGTGGGGAGAGAGATCTTCCCAGAAGAAATGGCAATGACAAGTTCCAAAATAATAAAATTGTTTAACTTATGGGCTAGGAAATAGAATGTATGTTAAACATGAGAATGAATGCTGAGTTATATAACCAGAAACAAAATTAAAATTAAATTGCACAATGTTTTCAGATTTTTAAAAATTTTCACAATATTGAACACAATTCTAGTCTGGAAATAGTTTTGATGCAGATCATTCTATGGGAGAGATTATATTCATGAAGTACTGCACTACTTCTAAAACTTAAAATCGAAATTGCAAAAAACTAAATCTAAAATTAAGGAATAGTTAAGCAAATCATCTTATATTTACTGAATGAACATTATGGTCATTAAAATAAATGATTATAGATATGTATTTATGTGCAATAATATTTATTGCTTAATGTTAAGCAAATCTGTATTGCAAATTTGAGTGTAAAATGTTTTGGGGAAAATGAAGTACAAGAATGTTTTAGCACGGTGAATATTTTTATTATATCTTTAAAATATTTTTATTGTATCATTTTTATAATCAGGTTTATATAAGACAGGCATTTAAGATTTTTGGGCCTCAGGTAATTATTTACTCAAAGAGAACATGATTTATATATATATATATGAATGATTTATATATGTGTGTATATATAAAATATATATAAATTAGTTCTTTAGCAGCATCTTAAACAAGCTTACTAAAATTGATGTATTATTTACATCACTTACAATAGGGCTTTTGGCAAGTTCTTACTTGTAGGGTTTGGCAAGTTTTCACTTGCGGGCTTTAAAAAAAAGAACAGCTGAGTTGCTGTGGCTTACTTAACATAATTACTTGCTCCTCTTTGGGCCACCACAGAGTCCATTAATCTCATAATGCTGGATTTCTACCTTGATTTTTTAATGAAAAAGATCTTGCCGGGTCATGAGAAGTACAAGCACGTAGGACTGTACCTTCCCTGGGAAACTCAGAGAGAATAATTTAACCAGGCGAGGAGACAGCTGTTAGCAGGGTCAGCAGAAGTAGCTGCCCAGAGTCCCGGTACTGCTACCCTTTCTCAGGCTGCTTCTTAGTCCTTCAGAGACCAGAAATCACAGACAGCACATCAAAATGAGCGCTGGCCTTTGTGCGTTTGTGGATGTGTACAGAAGCTGCTGATTGGGTAGCATGGTGCTTTGGAGGTTGACAATAAGGGTCTAGGCCTCTCCTGTTTCTTTGATTTCAAACGGCCAGGAACATCAACCCGGCAGGCAGCTTTTTTGCTAAAATTGGCACTGCCTTTGTATGGTACAGGGAAGAGTCTAAGGAATGCCTGGTCTGGATTAATTTTGTCCTCTGTAGGCTCTCATAGAAGACAGAGGAAAGTTAGTCAGAGTTGTTGATATCTTTAAGATCATTACTTTCTCCAAGTGGGGTGTGGTGAGATTTGTTTCCTCTCCTTTTGTCCTGATGACAGGTTTTACAGTTAGTTGTCACACTTCAGAACTCAAGCTATGTCTTGCAAATCTGACTACAAAATGTAGTTTCAAATATAATAAAACTAGTAATTAAATTATGTTTATTTATATTTTTCTTTACAAAATTACATGAGAATTTCCCCCAAAAGTGGCAAAGAAAAATAGTCATTTACATTTTCACTCATGTGTTGCACTTTCTACTTCTAGTAGAAAGATCTTTAAATGTTTCCTACATAACCATGTTTTCTGCATTAGAATATCATTTAGTATATATTCCTTCCTGAAATACTCTTTGGAATGGAGTAACACATATGTGGAATATGAAAACACATTAGGGATGTTTCATTTTATTTGGATTATATGCCATAATAATTATTTGTTCTCTTACTTGAATTTAAATGATTTCTTAATATATATAATACTGTAACCAACATCTTTGTGCATTTTCTTTTATTGGAAATTAGGATAGATGTCAACAAATTGAGTTTACTGGCTCAAAACTAGTGGCTTATGGTATACATAGTCAGATTTCTTCTCTAAATGCCATTTAACATTGACACCAGCATTGAAGATAACCAGTTTAACTGCTCATTGAAAGTACTGGCAATTATCTCGATAAAAGCAAGGTTTGTTTGTGTTAATTTATTAGAGAAAAATTGTCTCATTTTAATTTGAATTTATTAGTAAGGAGGAACATTTTCTATGATTATTTACTAGATTTACTTTCTAGTTTGTGAATAATTTCTCTCTTTTGAGTTGATAGCTTTAAATCTATATCGATACAATTGTTATCCCTACAAACTTCTGAGTCCCATTGGAGTAAGCATTTCTTCTGTCTTCTGTACTGATGTTTCCATCCACATGCTTAGAACATTATGTGGCACAAAGAATAATTTTTTCACACTAAGTAGGAAACAGAAGCTTATTTAACTAAATCCACATCACTTTGAAAGAACACAGGGTTTTTAAAAATTTGTCAGAAACTCTAAATCTAATCCTAACCTTTGCACATATTTTCAATCTAATGTTTAGAGATTCAATCTGCCAGAATTTTCACTCAAGTATGAAAATTCTCACTTTTTTTATGTCAGTCATTCATGGAGTATGGCTTCACTGCTAGGAAGCTTCTGCTTTGGAATGCTGAAAACAGCTTTGTTGGGTTTAAATATTACACCTTTTTAAAATTATTATTACAGGCCATTCTTAAAAAAATGGGCAACAATGAGTGTTGGTGCAGATATGGAAAAGAAGGAACACTCTTATACTGCTGGTGGGAGTGCAAACTGATCCAGCTACTATGGAAGGGTGTGTGGAGGACCCTCAAACAACTAAAAGTAGAACTACCATTCAACCCAGCAATCCCACTACTGGGAATCTACCCAGAGGACACAAAAACACTTATTCATAAGGATACCTGTACTTACATGTGTATTGCAGCACTGTTTACAATAGCCAAGATATGCAAACAGCCCAAATGTCCCAAAACAAATGAATGGTTGAAAAAGATGTGGTATATTTATACACTGGAATACTATCCATCAGTCAAAAGACAAACATGTCATTTGCAGTAATATGAATTGAGTTACAAGGAATCATCTTAGTGGAAACAAGTCAGAAAGCAAAAGAATAGGGGGTGATCTCACTTATTTGATGGATATAGGGAAAACAAACAAATACTTAAGAAAAATTGAAAACTGCCAACAGAACTAAAGCATGGAACAAAAGAGGGGGAGGAGGGAGAGAACGGAGATGGGGTAGGACACAAAAGATTAAGATGGTGTATGGGTGGTAAGGTGATGGGAGAGCATTGGGGTAGATGGTGGTGCAATATGTATGTATATGTGTGTATCTAGATATATAATTGTAAATAATAAAAAGTAAAAAAATAAATACTAAAACTAGATTTACAGTCCTGGTTAGGAAAGGTACTGTTTGGTCTTGTGTGCTAATGCAAGGTTAGATTCCTTACATGAGAAGATCAGATTGTATCGCAAACACCACGCAAACTGAGAAAGTTCAGGTGTGGGGTGAAGGCCCTAAAGACAGACTAGGAACCAGGGTATTTAATATTCAGTTGAAAGCTGCATTTATTTTTTGTAATTAAGATCCTCATTAGTCCCCACAGATATTCTGCAGTGTCTACTGTGCATGAAAATAACTTGGTAGATGGGATTTTCTGAGGTAGGGGATGAGAGTTACCTCTAAATTGTTAGATGGAAACAAATCCATGACCCAAGCTCCTTTGGAAAAAAACAGCAGCTTAGAGAGAGAAAAACACTTCAAAAAAAGCCTGGAAGTAACCGTGCAAGGAGAGTGAACTTTGTCAGAGTATGAAAAGTAGGTTTGAATCAATTGGTGACTCTCATACCTTCATAGCCCATGTAAACAGACCAAATGTCAGCCAGACTATGGAATGTGGAAGCAGGTAGGAGATGGAGCTTCAGATAAAAGGAACACCTCCTACCTTTCTAGGCCCCTATGGCACACTAGACAGTGGGCAACAGCACGTCTCTATTCTGTAACCTAGCTTGCTAACCTCTTTGGAATGTCCTGAGAGACATATGACCTATTAGTGATGACTGTTGCCCCCACAGGTAAATTCTCCTGTTAATCACACATCCTCTCATCCTCTCTGCTGCATGTCATGTATGCTGTGCTACTTCCTCATTACATCATTGTAACAGTTCCTGGCTGGGGTGTATAAGAGGCTTCAGAACTTCATTAAAGTTGAACTGGGGAATGCTTCCCAGAATCCCTGTTCTGTGAGCTAGTCTCACAGATCGCTATCAATCTCTTCTGTCTCAATTTCTTCTTCATTCCACACGTGACTCCTAAGACCAGCGCCAATTGGAATTTTAGAAAACGAAACCTAAGGACAAGCAATCTTTATCCCAATGAGGCTGTCTCCTATGCTACAACCAGGCATACCAGGTCTTTGCTCTGCTTCTGTGTCTTCCCTATAAAAGCCTTTCTAACTCCTGTTGTGGGAGTGCTCACAGTCACTTCCGGCATGGTGCTGCCCCATCTGAATGACTATGTGTTCTAACAAACCCTTCAAAGCGTCAGTGTGCCTCAGTCTGTCTTTTACCACATCACATTAGTTGTCCTGGCAACAGAAAGCCCAGCTGGCACCTGGCTTACATGCTGGCAATTCTCTTCTTGCTCTCCCCCTTGGTACCAGAATCTTGCTTTCACATTCGGAGTCCTTAATTCGAGGTTCTTTGTTTCAGTGTACATCTATTATTTTCTACTTTCCCTCTCCAATTTCTGTTCCATTGCTATATTTTGGCATAAAAAACTGATTCTTTAGTACTTGACTGACTCGGTAACCTCTTACTGATTTAATCAATCATTATTTAATGTGTCAGGAGATGTATAGGAAAACTTAATTCGAAGAATCATAGACTATAGAAGTAGTTGACCCTTGCCAACAGCAAAAGCACAATACAGTTTTGCCAAGTCTACCATAGAAAAGCACGAGGAGAATACACTGTGAACTCTGTTAGAGAAAATCGGGAAAAAGCTTCACAGAGGTGGTATTATTCATGATGGGTGCTAATATAACAATGGGATGTTTTCCAGGATAAAGAAGGGCTTTCTAGATAGCGGTGACATAGAAGCAGAGAAGTACTTTGCATTAGAACAGTGAGAAGTTGAACATGGCTGAAATGTAGAGTAAATGAAGTAGTAAGGTGATAAACCTGGGGACACACACTGAAATGAAATGATAGTTTTAATGTGCTATGATGATGATTTGGGAACATAGGTATTGGACAAAGAAGAGTCAAGGACCATTTTTTTATCTTTTTTTTTTTTTTAATTTTCAGGAGCATTTTTTAAAGTTTTGTTTTGTTTCTTAAGGAGATCAACCAAATGGTAGTGGGAAGGGTTAAACGGAGTGTCTGTGAATCAGAAATTTACAAGGTAGTGGAGGACCAGATAGAGCCCACACTCCTAGTTCCTCATAACAAAATACAAAATTTGTCAGGGCAGAAATGCATCCCTATCCTCAGGTGCCACAGGCCTGGTTTGGGCCAAAAATATAAAAGTAGAAACCACTAGATGCGGGCTCTGGGAACATAGCATAAAAGGGACAGGGATGACACTGTCATCTCTCTTCAGTCTCCTGCCCTTACCCTTCTTCTTGATTGAGGTGTGATTAAAATGCCCAGAGCTATGGATACCATATTGTTATGTGAGAAGTTGTATACCTGTGCGTCTTTGACAACCCTTGACTGATCACTAATCTTAGAACTTTCTCACCTCGATGGTTTATGTTACATAATGAAAACAAACACTATTCCTTTGAACTGCTGTTGGTTGGGTTTTCTGTTGCTTGACTTTGAATTTCAAATGATACCTTGAGTAGTGGAGAATGATAAGGAGATAGTGTGATTAGGAGAAATTGAGGAAAAGCATTCCTATTGACTAAAGCTAAATAGCATCAAAAGTTATTGATGTCATAGAATGAAGTAGATTTCAACAATATGCTGTGTTGAGAAGTGAGGAGGGGCCCCATTCACCCTGAAGGAGAGCGAATTGCTCCCACATAATGACAAATGACCTTTTCCAGGTCACATTGATCTCACCAGGGATTCAAATGGTTACTTGTCCTGGTTTTTGGCTAGATGTAGAAGTTCAAAGGTTTTTTTTGTTGTTGTTGTTTGTTTTTTTAGGAAATACTTTTTTTCTGGAAAAATTTTGTTGCCAGGCTACTTATTTTTCATAAAAAGAATTGGGGACATCATGACATAATGAATATAGTCAACAGTATTTTACTGTAGTCATCAAACATGCTGAGATATTACAACTTAACTTTAGCCTTATTAACACTGACACCAACCACTATTTAATGTGATAGAGGTTCTGAATATTACTATGACAGCAACCATATTGCAATACATACAGCAGTCAAATTAAAGTTGTATACCTTACAGTTCTACAATGTTTTATGTCAAATGCATTCAATAAAAGGAGTTGATAAGGGAAAACAAAACCAAGACTAGCCATGATTTTTTTGAGCTCTGTGTTAAGTATCTACAATAACCATTTCCCAAAATGTCTTATTATAATTTCCCATTATCAGAAGAGGAAATCAAGGTTAATGAGGTTTAACCCTTCTAAGGCCATATAAATAGCAATTATGGGTGACAGATTTCAAACCTAGGTCTAGAATTTGAGGCTCTCTGGTTTTTTAAAATTATACTGTACTGTGATTGATAAATGATTCTCCCAAAATGTCCATATTGTCACCCTCAGCCTCTGTAAATGTGCTAGTTTACATGATTAAGGACACTGAGATAGGGGAAATAATTCAGGATTATTTGAGTGGGTTTGGTCTAATCAGATAAGTCTTTAAAAGCAGCTAAATTTTTCCTGACTCTGGAGAGAGGGCATGAGGACTGTGGAGGAACAGTCAGAGAGATAAAACTGTGTTGACTTTTAAAATGGGGTAAGAGATATACAAGTCAATGAACCTGGACATCTTAAAAGGTTGTGAAGGCAATGAAAAGGCTGGGGGAGACCCATGCTGGGTGTCCAGCCCCAGGGGATCTGTGTGTCACTGGGTTTGTGTTGTTTGCTGACAACATCGACAGAAAACTAACACACATGCTGAATCTCCAACATATCTGCTAAATTTGTCCTTCCTTTTGTATCTGGGTAACTCTGTAGTCACTTGCAAATTGGCCTGTGGTTTATTTTGAAAGTGAAATGGTCTTTCCCTTTTGCCTTGGGTAACCAAAAGATTAGAGTTGTTTTTAAGGGTTCAGTTGTCATCAACAGTTAAAATACTTCCTGTTTACTATGAGATTTCTGATCTCTTCTATCTCTATTGGCATTTTTCTGTGTATATTCACACATGTATTTTTACATCAAGCACTGCAGAAGGAGGGAAGGAGGGGGGAAATAGGAGGATACCCACTAACATTGTTTTATGAAACTGGAGAGATGATTTGTAGACTGAGGTGTCTGCTCCCTTCCTTTGTGACCTCCCAACTAAAAAAAGTAAGAATGTGGGGCATATTTGAGTCATTGATTTTTAAAAACTGGAAAAATAGTCTAAAGTCTTGTCCAACTTTGTAAATGCTCATTCTGAGAAGATGTTGAAACTTGCACCTCCATTTATCACTCACATATACTTAACAGACTTGTTTATTTCTGGTTATATGTAAGTTTCATTTCATAAATAAGGTCCCCCTTGCATTGGAGATTTTTATGCAATTAAAAGCTGGACTGTGGTATTGTGATACCACTTCCAATTTTATTGGAGAGGATGATGAAAACATTAGAGGTAAATCCATTTAAGTCAAAGTTTCCTAATACAAATGAGGTTTGGTTTGCACCTTGCTGGGTAGACAAAAGATAGGCTGATCACACTGTCAGGAAGAGCCGCATCATTAATCAGAACTCTGTTCTTGCAGGACTGAAGTGAATTAGGAACTCCTGATTTCAGAAAAAGAAAAATAGCTTCGTGCCACCTCCATTGCAATATTTGTGTTACTAAGCAACAAAATTCTCCTATTTAGCAGAAGTCTAATGATGCTGGCAGAACAGTCTTGGGATAATGCTTAATACAACTTTATTATTCCCTGCACTATAGCTGCAATGCATATGCAGTACCTGATTAGGGCCAACAAGCAGGAGAGTGAGTGCTGCTTGCTGCACCTGCATGCGAACGACCAAATAAAGTATTGATTTGGATGAATCTAATGACGGTCATTTAGGGTGTTTATCTACTCACAGCATTCATTCGAGCTGACAAAGAATGCGGTACAACCCACTGTGCAATGTATAAATTGTAAAGCCTTAATGATTCTGTCTTGACAGGTCACACAGACACAAAAATTGTGACATTAGCTGTTACCAACTCTATTGACACCTAGTTAGGGGTTTTCTCTAAGCAAAGTCAAAGATTGAAATCACTTGATGATTTTCCATGCGTCTTTGGAAATGTGAAAAAGTTCCTATCAGCACTAACATGTCTGTTATTTCTGCAGAAATCTAATTTTAATACTGGAAAAAGTTTGTTTCTATTTCCTGCTGAGAAGTTGCTTCAGAGGACACTAATAGCATTGTCGGTATCTTCTTTCCCTTTTGTTTTCTCTCCCCTTTTCTTTGCCCTTGTACTTTCTTCCATAGATTTGGTTTACCAATGGTTATCGTCATGGAGTTGATTTTAAAGATACACTGGAAATAAACTCCATGACTATCTTGGGTCAGAATCTTGACAAGTGATGTTTATGCCATAGCATTTTAAATTCACAAAGCATTTTAGAAGTATCCTTTCATTTTTTAAATCGTATTATCCTTTTTAACCTTTTAATCATATTATCCTTTTTAACCCCCTCTCTGTAATTGGATAATTTTTATAGTACTTGCACACAATACATAAAGAGATGCTTCACATTTCCTTCTGCCACTTCTATGACATATAATATTTGGAGTCTTATTTGGCACTAGACAGATCTAAGTCTATTGGAAGAAAGCATCAATTTGGAAAGTATAACACCAAGTCACCTGATTCCTGCTTGTCCCATTTAAGGCCCCCCAAATTAAAAGAATAAGCAAGCATAGAAGCACTTAGAGATAAGAGCAAAGTGATTGGAGGTAATAATCTAATTGGGACTGGCTGACAGTGAGAAGTCAAGTCCCTTTTTCATACTTTACCAGTGAAGTGGGACACACTAAATAAAGCCATTCACATCCTACATATTTGTTTACATCCTAAGTGTGATTTAAAAGTATTGTCCACCATTTTCATTTTTGCTTGTATTGTTCAGCAGAAGCTGTAGCATTCAATAGTATGCTGGTGTTTCAGAGAGGAAAAGAAAAAAACAAATTTCTCAACAAATTCTGTTATGTACAACAATCATTGTTTATATTAAAGATACCTTCAGAGATTTGACAAACTGGTTTGGCCCAGCCCACACACCACTGTCCCCAGGCCCTAAGGATGCTATCCCAAGTTGTCCATCTGTGTTTAGAAGTCATGAAATCTTTTAAGTCTTTTTTCCTGGTAACTAGGGAAAGTTACGGCAGGATTTCAAATGCATGTGTGCCTGATTGGCTAGGTGCATTTCATACATTGTTTCAATTACCTTCCACTGTTGTTTCCTCTATTTTACAAATATCATTATGAGTCACATACATTAAGAGTATTAAAATACTGAGCACAAAAGATCAGGTTCACCAATAACATGATGGTGGGAGAACTTTGAGGTATACAAGAATGTAAAAAATGTATATATATGTAATCAGCAAAAAGAAAAAAATACTGTCTCTGATGCTAGGTCACCAAATCAAGAGCAAGGTAAGGAATGAAACTTTTATGGCTTTAAGATTTTTTTCTACTAAGCCTGAGTGCTGAAAATTCATGCATGGGCCTGAGTTTTGGGCATGTGGACAAACCCAATTCATTTTAAATATGTCTCTTTTTTTCTGAAAGCAGAAAGGGCTAATTTGATGACTAGTTTCTATTCTAAACTGTGCTCAACTATAATTTAAATATATATTATTATGCAATTACAGAAAAATTAGTCCACAAGGGTAACTCCTCTTCATGCTTTTCAAAGGAAAAATTCTGGCTATTTGCCCATGGTGATGTTATAATTTAAATAACAAAAACTGGGGAGTGATTTCACTGAGTTGCTCATGTTAAAAGAGCTTGCATATATGATTGCTTTAATTGTTAAGAGAACTTCATCTGTTCAAAATATTCTTTTATTCCTAAAATTCAAATTCCATAGCATTGAGAAAAGAATGATGTTCCTAAATCTCAGTGATTCTAACTGAAGCATCACTCAGTATTATTCAAGATCTCTTTGGCATATGGACTTCAAAAACATCTATAGGGGTCCCTCTGTCAGTGACTAGCCAAGATCTCTTTGGCATATGGACTTCAAAAACATCTATAGGGGTCCCTCTGTCAGTGACTAGCCATTTTTATAACTGAGTACTTAAGTAAGAGTTATTTGTTTTTTTTGGCATGTTTCATTTTGCAATTATCATATGCAAATACATACATTAGTAAATGTGTATTTAGCAACAAAATTGTAATTTAAATAACTTCCCTCTAAGTCATGAATCATTTACAATGGAGAAGATTCTCTTTAAGTATATGAACAATAGAACTGTGTTTACTAAGTGGTTAATAACCACCTTTTTTTTTTTAATTGAGGTGAAGTTACTGATTTATAACATTGTGTATCAGGAATAAAGCTTTATACCTCAATACCTGTATTTTTGTGGTCAGAACCAAAAGTCTAATTTCCATTCACCACCATGCAATTGATCTTTTCTATGCTTCTACCCACTGCCCAAAACCATTTCCCCTCTGGTACCCACTATGTTGTCAGAACTGAACAATTTGTATTGTTTGTTCATTTATTTCTTCATTTTCCACACATGAGTGAAATCTCTAGTCACAATCTGAAAAGGGATATTTAAAATATGTCATTCGGTTACATGCTTGGTTTCTAGAGCATATAAACATTATTAAAAGCTAGCAATGTTGCTTACATTTCCAATTTAAAAACTATAGTTTTATAAGCTTAAAAGTTTTCACAACTAATGCCATTTCTTTTAGTCACTGGAACTGAAAATGAGGTTCATGAGAAGATTTTATTGCCATATGTCAGAGTTTTCTAGGGCTTTTCTACTTTTTGTGTATATATGGGAATCCAAGCTGCATTCATTTCTTACCAGTAGTCATTTAGTTAAAAAGCAAAATAAAACCAAACCAAACAAAAAATTCCATGGCATTAGTTCTCTTTAGCATCTAGAAACCCTTTTCTTAGGTTTATGATTCTAATGTCCGAGTTGTGTCTATGTATACGATGTAGGTGGGGAACTGTAGTAATCTGGTATATTGTATTTCCTTCGATTGGGATTTCCACATGTAAATGTAGAAATGAGTTCTAAGTTTTTTTTTTTTTTAATGACAGCCCATCAATTAGTGCTAATATGGCATTTTTATTGACTCCCGAGAACTTTGTAATATCCATTTTGACCAGTTTTTGCCATAGCGCATATATATTGGCTCTTGTACTCTGAACACCTGATGTTCATCCTCTAGGGAACAACCTTTGGTTCAATTTAATGAGCATCAAATTTGAGTCAGGTATAGTAAACATAGCTTTCCCATGGTGCTGTGATAAACTAGAGCATTTAAATGATAAACTCTTTCTAGCATGCCTTTATTGGCATAAATCCGCTGATAATATTATTGAACTATTAAAAAAGAAGATGGTTTAAAATAATAAAGTGTTTTGGATAAGGCTTTATTTTGGCTACTGAAAATTAAATAATACTGAAGTTCTCATAGCTTAGTAATGTATTTTATTATGGGGGCCATTAAGTTTAATGCTGGTAGTATAACATCTGTGCTGAGAACAAGGGAAATAATATTAAATATTTTAATATATGGAGACATCTATAGATATGTTTGTTGGGTGTCTAACTTGTAGTCAGTTTACTATCAACATACTTCATCAGGTACCTTTTAATATATAAAAATATATAGCAAATGAAAAATTAGATAGACATAAAGCTTTAATGCCGTTCAAGGAATTTATAGAAAATTATGAAGCTACATTTTCATAAGTTGTCTTTTCCATATAGAAATTGATTAGAATGTATATAAAAGTACATTCAAAAGTCACAGCAAGCCTCAAAAAAATGTAAACGCCAAAAATTTTAAGTAGCTATGGCAAAATGTAGCTTCCGGTTTGGTAAGCCTAAGTCTATTTGAAATGTTTGTTCCTAGAAGTGCTACAACAAAGAGAATGAAGTATGGGGAAGCTCATGTCTGTGACCTTGAGTAGAACTGCGATTCCCTAGAAATTATGGACCAGGTTGTAGGTCTGACCAAGACGATCTGGAAGAGACCCTGAGAACTTTGGAAACGATGCCACTCAGAGCTCGGGTTATCCAGGAGGCCAGGGCTTATCTCAGGGTGCAATATTCTTTCTGTCTTCAGAAATTTTTAGAATGAAAACATGTTATTTGAGCCACTCAATGATGGAGTTGATTAACATCCTGGTATAAACTCTTCTTGCCTTGTCATGGACATGGTTTTGGGGAAGTTGTGGCTGATCCACGAGCCATATTTGGAGCAACTGTGACACTACTGACATTTTAGGTAGAAAATGTTAGCCTGGTCACCAGTTCTGTGCCCTCGAGTCACTAGATGCCACTGGTACTTTCCTCAGTAGGTTGTGACAATGGAAAATATGTTCAGGAATCGCTTTTGTCCTATGGATGGAGGCGGCAGAGTTTTCCCAATGGTGATCCCCTTAAGTCTCATGGGATTTCTCCATAGATACCATCACAGAATCTGAAGGCCAATGTTTGAATAAATTACTCAGTACCAGGGATTATTTGGGACCTAATACTTCAGTTTAAATTGATTATACAATAAGACAGCGCACTAGGTAATTTAGCATAGCTAACAAAATGATCTAGAGTTCATCATACCTTTTCTCTAGGGATTTTCCAGGACCTCATAATTCCAGTGAATTAAGTCCTGAAATTTAAATAGCTATGTTCATCAAAAAATCTTTTCTTACAATGTCACTTATTACATATTGAAATGTTAGGAAACTATATGTCTGACAAAGTGATTTCTGAACACAAAAGAGACATTTGATTTCCTCTAGTTATTTATAAATAATAGTAACACAATGGTGTTACTTCTTTGTTGTGTTCTTTGTGTTGGAAAAGCATGCTCCTCAAGATGCCTTCACAGGTTTTATTTCCTTTCATCCTTAGTTCAGTATCTCTGTCTAATGTTTGGAGGATCTGTATTCTCTCTGCTGGTCTTTCCATTGTAATAGAAGCAGAGATAGAGATCATAGGAACATAGTAACATTGCTTATTACACAAACACAGACTGATGCTGTTTTTTTTTTTTTTTTCTACCTTCATAAAGGGCAATGTCCTTAGGATTTTTTTTCTGCCTGATAAATGAGCTTCTGTCTGCAATAGAAAAGAAAAAATAATTATATTTCAAATAGTGACTTTCCCATGTATTTTGGTTTCATTGAAAGAGATATTCTGGATTAGTATGAAACCAGAGGATGTTAAAGAGTTTTATGGACATGTTATATAGAATTGAGTTAAGTTTTCAACTTTTTTTGCATAAATATCTTATTTGGAGTTGCCAGATTTAGCAGTGATGAAAAAAAGATATTGTGGAGAATCAGAACTATCAATAGCTTACCTAAATGTGCAGGGCCATCCCACTCTTCCCCCTCCTTGATTCATCTTGCTTTTTCCTAAGTATTGAGTTCCAAATCAGTAATTTTAAATGGCCTGTGTATTGATTGAAAATAACTGTATTCCACTGACCTATAACCAGATTAATTGAATCTGTGTGTTTCTACCGGCTAGGTAATTTTCAGAAAAAGTTGATTCATCCTTGACTTAAGTTCCCCTGTTCAGTATTCTCTTTCTGTCACTTCACTCATCCTATCTTCCATTTGAAGACATTATTTTTTATTTTAAATAATTTATGCATATATATATTTCACATCATTATATTCCCCGGGGTTCACCCACCACCTCCCCTCCCTAACCACTCCCACTTATCCCACACCCTCCCCCAGTTGTACACTTTAGTTTAGTTGTTAGTTTGTTTTGACTTTTCTTCCTAGTCGTTTGTTTGTTTTTCCGATAGCCCATGTATTAGTGAAACCATTTGGTTTCTGTCATTTTCTTTCTGAATTGTTTCTGCTAATACAATTTCTTCTAGATACATGCATGCTATCATAAAATCATCAAATTTGTCATTTTTAATTGATTTGTAATATTCCATAGTGTATACAGACCACATCTTTTCCATCCATTCATCTGTTTTGGGTTGTTTTCGTGACCTTGCAATTATAAATAGTGCTGCAGTAAACATCCAGACACAGGTGTCCCTTTGTTTAAGTATTAAGGTCTCCTTTGGGTGTATTCCCAGAAGAGTGATTGCTGGGTCAAATGGCAGTTCCATTTTCATAGTGGATGGACCAGTGTACATTCCCATCATCAGTGTAAGAGTGTTCCTTTCTCTCCACATCAACGCCAGCACTTGCTACTGCCCATTTTTTTGATATGGGCCATTCTTACTGGTGTCAGGTGGTATCTCATTGTGAACACATTATATTAACCCCTCCTTTGGTAAATGAAAAACAGTTACTGGCTCAGAAGCAGCAGTTGGAAAGATAACCAGGACACAAGCATTTTGGTGGCTTTGTACTTCACAGGGCTGCATACCCCTTGGTACTGATTGGGTCCACCTTTCTTTACAGTGGACTGATTGTGCTCCAGGACATCAACAATGACATGTGGCTGGGAACAGATTAGTTCTAAGGAATATCAGGCTTTATGATGGCGGCAGCCTTTCTGTTCATGGGGGTTCTCCATACCTGCCTGTGCCACCCTCCTGAGAAGTAGAAAGGGGTGGTACCCTGTGTGAGCGTGGAGGGGCTAAGAACTCAGGAGAGTTCATCCATCCATGCAGTGTGGACTGCTACACAATTGAGAAAAAAAAACACCACTTCCAACTTACCTCCATTCTGTATTTATTCAGAGATTATCTACAATCCTCTCTGTATTGTAGCACTCTTTACAGTAGCCAACTTATGGCAACAACCCAAGTGTGTAATGACAGATGGATGGGTTAGGAGTATGTAGTAGCTCTATATAATGGAATATTACTCAGTAAGAAAAAAGATGAATGCTGTGATTTTTGACAACATGGAGGGAATCATGCTAAGCAGAATAAGAAAGATGAGATTATGCTAAGGAAAATAAATCAGAGGAATGGCATACCTCAAGGTTTTACTTATATGTAGACATAGAGAAAAACAATCGAAGCAAATGGTAGGAATTTGTCTGGAGAATTAGACACCAGAGATGATGGGGGGAGGGTAGAGAGCAAAATGTGGAGGGAGGAATGAGAGTGTCTTGGTAGCGGGTGTGGGCTCACATGTGAGGAGGTATGAACTATTCCTCTTACTCATAGGCAGTGTTAGACGTCACTGTGCCCTCAATAAAATGAAACAACCATCAAATCGACTTGGTTTTGTGAACAACTTCTAATACATTTGTTCATTATTTTGTCAATTTACTTAAAACATTTTTCAATGTATAGCCTAACTCTTGTAAAACTTTGCTTTATAGATTTCTCATTCTACGACCCACCCATACACCCACCCCTACACAAAAACAGACACTGTGGGAAAACATTGCTGGTAAAGCTAACAGGTCCTCTTAGGCCTTATCTGGATAGAATTGATGGGTTTCTCTTGAAACATCTTTCCTGCCTTCCAGTACATCCACAATCTTATTTCCCTTCTGCTTCCCTTCCTGCACCTACTTCTTCACTCCCTGCTTATCAGCCCGGCCTCTAGCACACACAGTACTGCCAAGGATTCAGTCCTGGGCCTCCCATCTCCTTGGAAACTTGGTAGGGAAGTCTCCCAGCCTAATGGCCTGAAGTAGCATTTCTATATGGATCATGCAGAAATGCCCATTGCAGACATTCCCCTGACGTTCAGCCCCATACCCACTCAAACCTAATATTCCTGCTCAAATTTGGACATAAGACGTTCAAAGTTCAAAATAAACTGCCTTCCAAATCCACTCCCCTCAGTAAGTGGAAGCACCATTATTCCTGTTGTTCAGTTCTAATCCCTTGCAATTATCCTTGGACCCTATGCTTTTCTTCTAGCATACATTCAACTTGGCTTCCTTTCATTCTGTATTCAACCCAGAAGCCAGAAGGAGCTCTTTAAAATGCAAGCTCACTGAGTGAGTACTACAGTTCAGCTCACAATCTTATAAAAGCTCTCCATCTCATCCAGAGTCAAAGGGAAATTCCTTTCAAAAGCCTCCGGGACTCAGAGGGCTCTGAACACACTCCTCTCCCTTTGTCTATTCAGCTCTAGACACAAAGGCTGCCATTCCTTTTATGGATACTGTACCTGCTGTTCCTTCTGGAACATTTTCCCCTGGACCACAGGGCTTACACTTTCATTAGGTCATCTTACACAGCCATTAGATCATTGAGCAAATGTCATGAGAACATTTCTTGATTACTATTTTAAAATTTAGTCACATGCTACCCACTCACAATGTATTTCTTGCCCTTACCTTATTTTTTCCCATGGTGTTTACTAAAACCTGTGCCACTCATATCTGATAGACCTGTTTATTGAGAGGTTCTTTCTCTAATTGCAGTTCAGTGCTGTTCACCCCACCCAACTGTAGACTCTCCCTCTATCTATAAGAGAGCCTATTTACTGAGCTTTGTAAATATGGGTGTACAATGATTGCTGAATATTTAAAATAATTGGGATTGTACTGTAACCGGATTCTTATATTGTTTTTTGTAGAGTATCAGCATAAGACCATTAAGTATTTCTCATATCAATGAATAACTTTGGTGAAAACAATTTTTATATGATAAGTTTTTGCTTTTATAATTTTCATCAACGTCTAATCAAATAGGTCCAATACTCATTCTCATATTCAGACCAAAAGTATTCTTTATATCCCCAAATCCAACAAATTTGAATTAGCTTTTATAATTTTGGAATCAAAGCAAAGCAGGAGATACTAGAGTTTTGTTCTTTTTTTTTTTAACAAAAATATTTCTTTGTTGACAGTGGGGAAACACATTTATATGTGCTGGGATACCATGGAGATATTACAAAATACAATTATTTTAATCTTTCTTTTCCTGGACATTTGGTGGTTATGCAAATTTTTACAATTACAAATAAAACAAGAAAGTCCTTATGCTTGTTTTTAAAAACACATCGCTGATTTCCTCTTGATAAATGAGTAAATGTGAATCAAAATACCAGAACATTTTTGAGACTGTTGTTACATTTTGCCAAGTTGCTTTCTAAAACATTCTCTGATTTTCCCTCTCTGACAGAATTAGTAAGCTTCTTTCCCTCACACCCTGCCAACAATAGGAATTATCTTAGAAAAGCAATTATCACTAAATTTGTGAGTTATTATGTATCTATTAAAGCAATTTACACTTTATTAGTGAAGTTTAGTGCTTTTCATATGTTTATTAGTCATTTAAATTTTTCTTTTGTAAGTTTCCAGTCTTTTCTTTACCCCTTAATGTTTGCCATTTTTTATTCACTTAAGAAAGCTCCTTTAGTAACTGTCTTAGTGCTTTGCTTGTCATACATGGGAAACCACTTTATTTTTCTATTTCACAATACTTGCATTTTTTTCTTAAATTACATACATCAAATCTATCAGCCTCTCTCTGATTTCTTGCATGATTTTACCACTTTGTTTTTCTAATTGTCTTTTGTTTCATTCTTTTTTGAGCCTTAAAGTCCATCATTTGTCCTCAGTTTATTTTGCCATAATACCTGGCATTGATAGTTTATAGGCAAGGCATTTGGGGTACTGCAGGGCAGTCCACAGAGCACTTCAGGGAATAAACACGTCAAAACATAGCTCACCTACTCTCAGTCTCTATGCTGTTTGTTTCATCCCCAGACTGAACAAATCCTCAGCTCCTTCTCTTAGAGACCCTTTGTTGGGTGCATATAAAAGGGAGGTCTTGGAATCTCCAGCTGTTGAGGATGAAGACATGTCTTTGAAAGTAGCTTTTTGAAGAAGAGGAAGCACTCTGGACTTTTGGACTGACTGAAAGACACTTTTTAAAAATTAGATATGCATTTTATGTTTTGTTGTTGTTGTTATTGTTGTTATATATCCTGAACTGCCTTTAGCACACATGCTGCTAGCCTGGATCAGCCAGCCAAAGGCTGCAGGCCCCAGGCTCACATGGCTCACATCTTCATCCTGCAAAGTCCCTGACTATCCCACAAAATGACTGATCTGCATCCCAAATCAGAATCCGAATCCCATTCTATGTTTCAATCCTCTTTGTATATTCTTTCTGTTTTCCTGCCTTCCAGGAACAGCTCCTGAATTATTACATTACAAAGGAAAAAACCTGTTTTACTTCTTCCTTCCCCTTGTATCTTTCTGAAAGGAAATTTTAATCAAGGCCATTCTCACATTTCAGCATATCTTCCTTGAAATCTGCAATCTTAAACAGGGGTCAGTGACACCCAGGGGGTTAGGCGCCCCCTATCACTTCTAGCTCCATCCAAGTTGCTGCACTTTTTGACTCCATTCTAGCATCCTTCATCACTTGTCCCTTCCCAGCAATGGTGGTGAGGGAGAGAGATGCTGAGCCCTGGAGAAGCTGTAACTCTGCTTTCTGAGTGTGAGGACAGAGGGGCCAATGGGCAGGAAGGATGGCAGCTGCAGTCAGTACCCAGTACCTCTTTGACAAGGACCATGTGGTCATGAGAACACTCAAGGGAAGTCATAAATGAAGATGCAATGGACAGAAGTGATGGGAGCCAATAAAAGATTAGGAAAGTTTGTATTTACAAGAATGCTTTTTCAAAGAGCCCTGTATATTTTCATCAGAAGGAATGCTGGAGAACCCTGATATGACCCAGCAAGTACACTCCTACCTGAAGGATGCAAAGTTTTTTTGGAAGGAACATAGCCACTCTTATGTTCACTGCAATACTATTTACAATGGCCAAATTTTGGAAACAACCTAAGTGCCCAAGGACAGGTGAGTGAATCAGGAGGATGTATTATAGACACAATGAAATGCTACTCAGCTATTAAAAACCATGAACTACTGTCATTTGCAATAACACAGATGGAACTAGGGGATAATTTAAGCAAAATAAGCCAGAAAAAGACAAATAATGCACAGTTTTACTTTCACAGAATATAAAAACAAAAAACAAAGTGTCAGGACCAAACCAATAGCAAAACCTGGAAATCTGTAAAGTTGAGGCAATTAGAGGGAAGTGTGGAGAGCAGACTATGAAGACTATAGTGGAGGTGCCTTAATGGGCCATGTGAGGGTAGGATCCTGTATATCTGGATCATATGTAGTGTTGCAAACAAGTGTTACCTCACTTTCCACCCAAACCCACCTATATTGAAATGAAGATCCTTGAAGTATGTTCAGTAACAAAAGATGACTTCTGAATTTCTTAGCAGCAAAAAGAGGTAGAGCTTGGGAAAGAACTAGGGTTTTCTTTTTGAGACTAGGTCTCGCTATGTTTCCTGGGGTACCTGGGGTGGTCCCAAACCCACGGGCTCAAGTGATCCCTAGCCTCGGCCTCCCAATTACAGGCACGCACCACCATGCCCTGATGCAAGAGAACAAGTTTTGAACCACATGAATCAGTTAAAGATTTCCCAGAGGAATGCCATGTGATTTGTGCTGTTCAGCAGACACACATTTAAAATTATGATATGCTCAGTTTGATACAACCTTTAAAATATACCCAGAATCAGGCCACTTATTATTGGTTCCATAAATACCACTCAACTTCACTATCTCTTGCTCAGATTGCTGCAATAGCCTTTTTGAGAAGGCTTACTGTCATTTTATTACCCTCAACACAGGTGCTCAACAATTGTACTCAGAAACCTGCAATGACTTATCATTCCTCTCAGCATAAAAGCCCGTGAAACTGTCAAGGATATGGCCCCCAGTTACACTTCCTGCCTCCCCTTCCCTCTGCTAACAATATCATAACCACTTAGACTTATTTCCTCTCCTGAGCACACATATTCATATAGTTGATATTTTCATATGTGTTAGCTAAACAAAATATATATCTGCTTGATTAAAAAAATAAACTGATACTACACTGGCCCCTAAGTTAAGGTTTAACAAATTTGAAAGAATGGAGTCCCCTATAGCATGCTTTTCTGACCTCAGAACAACTCATGATATATTACCATCAATAAATCTTCATGTATTTAGAAAAATGCATTTTAAAATAAACCGAAGGTCAAAGATGAAATAATAGTGAACATTTTAAAGAAAAGCATTCCACATAAAAACTTGTGGGATCAGCAAAAGTGGGGTTTCAGTGGATTTTGGAAAATCAATGTAATAAAACTCCCAATTTTAAATTTCTTAATAGACAATTTTAAATGCATTAATTTAAAAAAAGTTAAAGGAAGTAGGTAACAGTAGGTGAAAAATGAAAAAAAATTGGATCAAGTCAATATCAGAAGTTTGTTTCTAAATGATGAAGACAAAATACATGCTTTAAGTGAGTTTGATAATGACAGAACAAGAGAGAAAGGGAAAGTTGTCTTTTTTCATGATAAAAGTTCTTCAGGAAAGAATAGCTTCATAACTGGTTTAAGAAGATAAGTTCATAGCTTTTTAAAAAGATTTCTTGAAAGTAAAGCATTTGTATGAGGTGATAATATGGGTGTGTTATTCCACATTTTAAGGATCTAATAATTAGACTCTAACAAGTCACCATCCCTAAATTCATGGTTAAAGACTAGTTTAATCTTGATATCAAAGCCAGATGAGATGAAATAAACACTAAAAATCAACTTTAGTTATTTAAAGAGATATGTTTCTTTTATAACTTACTTATAATCCAAACATAAAAGTATGTAAGAAGGTAATGTGCCAGGACCATTTGAATTTGTCCCAAAAATGTAAGTATGGATTTATTTTCAGATTTTCTTGTTTTTAGTCATCATAGTGATTAAAAAACCAGAAATCACACAATCATCTCATAAGATGTACAAGAAGCATGATATTAAATCCAATACTCACTCATAGTAAAAAGGATAAGATTAAAAAATAAACCATTTTTCCTAACCTGATAATGTTTACAAATAATCTAAATGGAAAATTTTAAGAACCATCCTTTTTAACATTCAAAACAAGATAAAGATACTGCTTTTACTGCTTTAATGGTTTGAACATTGCTTGTAGTTGTTATATTCTAGTCAGCATAAAATAAAGAATAAGAATGTCTAAAGTATAAGTAAAACTATCAGTCTTTGAAAAGGATTTGGTTAAATACAAAGAGCAATCAATTCTATAAAAATAACTAAAAATGAAAGAACTTAGCAAGGAAGAACAATACAATATTCAATCGCATTTAATAAACATCTAGAAGAAATACTTGTAAAAAACACAACATTAATAAAAGTGACAAACAAAAGTGTCTTAGGAATACATTTAACTTATTTTGCAGGGGCCTCTTTAAAGACAAGTACAAATGCCATGGAAGCATATTGAAAGTGACTTAATAAATGAAGAGGTAATACAAAATAGGATGCCAGGAATGAAAAGAAATGTGAGAGAGAGGATGTTCACAAATAAGAACATGAAATAATCACATAAATGTCAAGTTTCCTGAAAACGATCTATATTCAATACAATTCCAATAAAAGTGGCAATGGGTTGAATGTGACATTTGACAAGCTGATGTTATTACAAAGCAAAAACCTAGAATAGTTAAGACATGCAATTTGTGATTTTAGGAAATACAGGGAGGCAATCTAAAATTTGACTCATTCCTTATTCTCTTCATTATTTACTATGTTATCCAAAATGGTGATGATACAAAACATTTTTATATGATTTGAATTCTGTACATTGGATTTATAATAGAAGATTAATCAGGACCCAATCATCTAATCCAAGAATTAGCACCTCATCATTTATGTACAATATTCAAATTGCAAATGCAGTGAACCCCTTTTAAATTACTTTTCTATTATTTCTATATTTCTATTATTACTTGCTTATTATGCCTTTTCCTTTCTTATAGAAACGAGGTCTGGCAATAGTTTTCCTTTGGGGGAACCTCTGTTTCTTGTAGCCCTAATTATAGCAATCAGATTGACAGATACAGTTTGCAACCAGTCCCTGCAGTACCTAAAGAGGAAGTTTGATTTAAGTCCACCCAAGTAGATTTCCTTTCCCAGGACTCCGAATAGTTGAAATCCAGAGATCTTGCTGGCAGAGCACCAGACTTGATTCCTGCCTTTAGAAGGTCTGGCTGCTATAATCTTCCTTTGGTTCTATGGAAACTCAGTTGCCTTCCAAGAAATCACGTTCTTTTCCTTATGTTGGCCTGAATCAATTTCAGTTGTGACTTTGTCTGCTACTAAGATTTATAGCAACTTCTTTCTATATTGAATTTAATTGTCTATGTGACTAATAGCTGAGGAATTAATTCTAGGCTCATCAGGCTTCTAATGACACAATTTTCTACCAAGGAAAACTCCACATGACCGAAAAGCCAATTTATGCAACTGGGATGAACATTCAACCTCCTTTGGAAGATCATCAATAAATAAAAGATGTGTAGAGAAGACATCCATGACATCTCTAAAAGAAAATAAAACCTACTACATAAGCTACTTTGCTGAATTTTTTACTTCTTTGGTAGAGGTTTTGAGATTTGTTCCATGAGACTTCAGGATCATTAAGCCCCATAAGTAACAGTTTTTCCTTTCTTTGGGGAGATAGATGTCCTTAGCAGATTGCTACATTGTCTGCTAAAATGAAGCACGGTTCCCCTCTTTCTATAGATGAACTTCCTGTCTGCTGCAAAGGGGAAAATCATATAACATCTCAAATTTATATTAAAAAAACATTGTTTAGAAATCATTTTGTTTGCTTTGTATATCTTTATAAAGCAAAAGGGATGACTCTCCTTTCAAAGTAAGATGCATGAGTGGATGTCAACAGGGCCAACAGTGTTTACAGAAAACAAAATGATGAGTGCTGGAGAGAACATCTCTCTGACTTGTCCCTTTTGATAAGATGAATTCCTTGTCCCCTAGATGTTTGACTGAGGAAAGCAGGGCCTGGTTTCTACCAGGTAAATGACACTAGTACTGGGTCCCACATTGACTAGACAATAGAGGAGTCCGACCTCTGTTGAAAAATCATGAGCAGAACCATTCAGGACAGTTAGTGAATAGAAATGATGTCAATCCCACTGCAATTATAACCATTCAAATTAGCATCATCAGTCATGAACCACTCAACCATTAACAAGCTACTTTTTTTTGATCAATACCTTCAACAACCCTTAGTGTTCTTTGTAAGAATGTTATTTTTCTTTCCAAGGTCTAGGAATGGCCATTGCATGATTTGATCAGTCCTAACTGCAGACATTAAAAAGAACTATAAAATTATTTTGATCTAAATAAAGTTAGTGAGGCAATGTTAGCTCTTTTTTTTTTGGTTATTGATTTTCTTTTAAAATGGCTAACACAATCATTTAAATACCTGCATTAAAACAAGGCTTGGTAGGTTGTGTCAGATTGAATTTTTCCCAGTCTTGATAGTTTTGGATAGATCATTAACTGAAATTTCTTGAACACTTTTGTGAATTTTTTTGGTTATTGTCTATGCAGTTTTTCTCCTCCAAGACTTGGAATTATTTAGCATTTCTTCATGATCGTAGACTGTTGTGGGTCTCAAATGCTTCTTATTATTTGGTTTAACATTTTCAGGGAAAAAAAACTTGAAGAGAAGTATAAAATTATATATATATAGTATTCTATATATAATATGTGTATTTGTGTATATATACAAATTTTTCTTTTTGTAATAGATCGGTATTTTATCATTGACCCAAAGCACTAAGCTTATCTTCCAGAAGATACTTTCAAATGCCCTTTTCCATGTTCATAGCACATCTCTTGCTACATAATTCTTTGTGGCTGTGTCCCCTCTCATGGTTATAATATCTGGTCATAATCCTGTTAGGAATTAGTTAAGATTTGAAGATGTGGCATTTCAACCCTTCACATTATATGAACTCTTTTCTTTTAAGCTGTTCTTATTGCAGTTTTATTTCTAGGAGAAAGTCACTGCTTTTACCATCCTGTCTGAAAGACTCAGAGAAGGTAATTTGTAAGTGGAACACATACATTTCTCTTCCTGGACCACACAGCTGTGAAAGTCACTGTGATGAACTAGACCTGATGTGTATATGTTTATGTGTATACGATATATTTAGCAAGTCTTATTTAATTCTCTGTTTAGTCAAAGTGTGTGTGTGCACGTGTGTGTGTGCATATATCAGGATGCTGAAATGAGGTGTTAACAGCAGTGTCAAACATTCCATGCAAAATTTGTAAAAAAAAAAAAAAAAAAAGAAAAAAGAAAAAACAAAAAACCTGGGGGAAGTTGGGAAGTTGTTTACATTACTACAGCTCTCATCCTTATTGATGTCACAAAATGGCATGCCATTAGAAATTAGGAAAGAAACCTTGAAGTTTTTTTGAAGTAAGTTGTTCTGTGTGCCTCCTTTCCTTTTTAGGTGAAAGATGGGAGGACAACTTCTAAGAGCATTATATTTCCAGGGAATTAACTGAAGAATTTATATTTGATTTCTCCCTTCTCTGATGACAAAGTGAACTATATCTGAGACACCTTTGAGCATCCAAAGCTTGACAGTTGTCTGGAGCAGTCCCTAGCAGCTGAGGATAGGACTGTATTTTTAAAAAGATGGTGCTACCAGGGGAATGAAGTTATACAGGAACACGAACTCCCAAGATGAAGTCTAAGATTCTGCCTAAAAGGTCTGGGGAGGATCTCAGCTGATGGAAGCAGCTAGGAAACTCCCTATGATCAGCCCTATGGGAGGAGCCACAACTAGCTGGGATACTGACACAGTTGTTCAGGCAAACAAACACAAATGGGGGTGTCTGGGGGACGGGAGGGGTAGGAGGTCTTCAGGAACTTCATGATGGAGATGTGAGAAGAAGAAGGCAACTCTGAACATCCACCAGTCCTAGAAAGGTTATCACCAAATCTATGCCAACCAGGAAAACCTATCTCTAGGAATCAAATAGCTCTATTTCAAGATGATGAGGGACTTCTCAGATTCAGAGGAGGAGGAGCTAGTTAAATCCCTCTAATTTGTAAGAGAGTTTCTTGCCTGAGGCCTGCCCTGGGTAATAAAATAGGACTCAAACTCAAATGCAGGAGTAAGTTTTGATTATCAGATGTAGAGGAATTAAAGAATCAAAGTTGGAAATGTGATTTCCACAGTTTTCTCACATTCTTCTGAGGTGATATTATCCAGGCACCTGGGGAGATCTAGGTCAGACACTGTAGATCCTGTTATAAGCCTAAGAATATGCCATTTAAGTAACTTTTAATAACAGTGTATTTACAGTTGTCTCACACTCTCCATAATTGTAAGTATTGCTTTCCAGGCTTATTACCTCTTTGTGTAGATAATCCAAAGTGATACTCAAGTTCTTTACATGTTTAACAAAGCCCTTCATCCAATAACAATCATTCCCTTTCATCATCTACTTGTCCTAATCCATTTCATTCTTCCAATTATCTACTTGTGACTTAAAAACTAAAACTTTGTAATTATTACTTAGCTTCAATTATATAGTTAAGCTTTTAGTTAACATATTCAACTACTCTCTAGGGAAACAATTTTTATTCAGTGTCTTTCTTTTAATACTCAGAGATCAATGTCTTTTTTCCTTGTGATCTACCTTATTGAGCAGTAAATTGGTCTTGTTGGGGGATAGACATGGGTGTGGGAGGAGTGACTGTTAGGAATATGAGACCTATGTCTGATTCCAGTTTTTCATACCCAAGCTTGTAATTCCATTGCTAAGTGTGCGTTTGTGATCATCTTACTCCTCCCCCGCTTATTATAACCTGATCAACCTGGTTTTGAGATAACAGAACGTCTATGCAAACTTTTTCTAAAACATTTATTATACAAATGATTACAAATTCAAAAACAAGGAGTAAAACAGGTTTAAATAAATACAAATGTAAAGACTAGAGAGAATGGTTAGGGCCCTAAATATGTCTCTGTGTATATGTAGTTAGAATCCTCAGATATTATGAGGACTCTTTATTTTTAAACTTTTCATAAATTTACTATGAACAAGGCATTGAAAAATCTTGATAATCTCTTAAACAAAAAAGTCAGAGTCATACTGAAAGGTCAATTAACAGGCAGTGAAGTCTCTACTGGTAAAATCATTAGACATGTAGAATAAATCCTTTATCTCAACCATTAATACAAACTAAGTTTTGTATCTCACTCATCCAAAAGGCTAGTTTCTGACTGTAAACCCACCAGCTTTTGCACACCTTTTCTCTTCCCACCACCCCAACAAAGCCCACCCCCATACCACTACCTCCTAATGAAAACAGCCATCTCAACCATGTGAGAGCAGGTTCACTAACCCAGGACTCTGGGTCAGTGAAGTTCTCCTGGGGGTACAGAAATAAACTTTCCTTTATTTTAGTCAGCTTGGCCTTTTGTTTCTCTCCTTTTTCGTGTCATTTCACATACTTCTGATAATTTAATGTCCTGCTAAAATATTTTTGAGGAACAATTATATATTAAATTAATTTGATATAGATCAATTTTAAGATTGTATAGTTGAGAAGGTAGATGAAACTATGTGCTAATTATACTGAAAACATATAAAACTCATCTTCCAATTACTTTGAGAATAATTTCAAACAGTGCCTCTCATTTTTCTTTTTTCCCAAAAACTAAGATACATTTATAAAAGTGGACTTCCTTCTTTGAAATTATTGGGTAGCAAGTAGTCAGAGAAAAAAACCAAAACAGCAAAATCTGGAATGACTAAAAGGAAGTCATGTCTTCTTTCTCTTAAGATTTGAATTGAAGAATATTATATGCCTACAAATTATTTACAATAGCAGAAAAAAAGATGTTTAAAATTTGAAGCCATTTTGAACAATTCAGAATGAGTAATCCAATAATTATGAGTAATTTATAAAATATAAATATTTTTTCCAAGATTTTGCACTTTGGCAAATACGTTGACATCTTAATTGTGATTAGAAAATCATTAGGCTATTGGCAATCAACAGGTGCCATTAGAAAAGTTTCCCTAAAACTTTCTTTATAGTGACTCAGTCACACACAGTATCATGGACCAAGAAAAAACAAAGGGATAATACATAGCTTAGAGGATAAAGGTGTGTTCACATCCAGAAGAGGAGCCTTTAAAAATTTAATGACTTGGTCAGACTAAGATTTTAATCTATTAAAGAGAAAAACACATTGATAATATAAGCAAATTAAAAAGAAGTCATACTCCTGCAAATATGAAGAATGAAATAAAATAGGATTTCTGTTAAAGAAAATAAAATCTGATGAAGAGGAATTAATGAAAGAGATCTGTGAGTCTGCTAGGGTCCCTTGGTACTTCTGGACACAAGACATTTCTAATATTTTCTTTTCCATTTGATCTTAATATCTACAGTAGGATGATTAGTATAAAATGTTAATAAGATAAACAGAATGGCATCAGGGAATGAAAAGTACACAGGAAGTCATTAATTCTAAAAGATAAATCTTGGGATTTATTGGAGAAAAATGTAGACATAAGAGTGAATCAGCTATGAAAAGCATACCTGGAATTCACTGCTGTTGCTACTTATCTTTACTGGTTGCTTTTGGTTTCAATAATATTCTTTTTCTTTTAGTGTTCTGATTTTTAAAGGTTTGACTTTCTATGTTTTCCATATCCATACCATAGAAACAGTGTTGGACATTTTAGATAGCATTTAATCTTTACAAAAATTCACAAGGTACATAGAATTATCTTTATTTCTCAGATGATGACTCTCAAGCATGATTTGCCAAAGATTAATCAGTGAATGACCAAACTCAGTATTCTTTTAACTTACATTGCAATGATTTGAAAAGAGTTGGTAATCATAATTATGAACACTCTGGAATGATCAAAGAAATATGAAGTCATAGTCTATGAATAATATCAGTTTAGTTTAAAAGTAGAAATAAAACTCCTTAACAATCAGGCCACTGACATAAATCACTGGAGGTAGAGGTAATGTAAAATGCTCATTAGTACACAAGGAAGTACATTTCTTTTTGTTTTCTCCTTGGAAGGAACAGCAGAGATACAGATTCTCAGCCATGGAGGAAAAGCTCTCATTTTCCTGTTCTGTTCTTTAGTTATAGAGATGAGGTGTCCTCTGGTTTCTCCCTGTGTTGAAAGCCATGGGTGGGAAAAAGAAGAATGGACGGAAAAGATTGAGATGGTCCCAGACAGAGTCATAGACTGGAACTCAGTGAACATGTGCTGAGTCATAGAGGTTCTAAGCTCCCTTAAATACCCTGGTAAAGGAATGGTTACAATGCAATAACAGGGAAGGGAAAAACCAAGATCCCATGGTACGTAGCACCATGGTAGGAGGGGGAGGATGGGTGGTTCTTTATCTACCAGAAAAACACCTATGGGGATAAACACCTTTATCTTTCAGGGTAATAGCTCTCTGGTGGAATAATTCTAAGAGGTTAGGGGGCTTCCAATGCAGATAAAACTTGTCTGGAGCCATTTCTAGCATGCCAGAGATGGGCGAGAATAAAGGTGTTCCTTTATCTAAGTCATATCACCCATCTATTTTCTGTGCCCCACATGCTTGGTTATTAGTTGTAAGTTTTCTCATTTCTATTTATACTCAGTGCTGGGAAGTCATTTACAAAGATGGCATATAGCTACTTGCATATCTGCCTTTTCTGAAACACTCAAACTCACCAGTATTTCTTTAGCCTTCAGTATGCACTGGCCACTTTTGTTGAAAGTTTTTGTTCCCATGGAAAACTTATGTTAGCTGTGCCATGATTATTTTAAATGATTGAAAGCTTTCCTATTCAAGTTTTTATTTAACACAAAATGAAGCTAGGGGTGTCTTAGGTCTTCTACTTCCCATAAGAACTAAGTAAAGGCATAAAAAGGCAATTTACAAAAGTACCACTTAGTAAAACAGTTCTTAAAAGTAGCTCAACATAACATATGAAAATAAATTTGAAACATTTGATTTTCATGTATAATATAGGGAAATAATCTCAAAAATTAGCATAACTGATTCTGTCAAAAGCTTTATGAAAGTAATTTGCTAATGTGTATTAAGAAACTTTGTCGGGGGTTGAGGGGGAGGGAAAGAATTCCAGAAACCATTTATATAAGAAATTAAAAAATGAATAAAACATAAAAAATAATAAAAAAGAAACTTTAAAATGATTTATTTTAACCCAATAATTTCACCTGTTTTGTGAAATAATCCAGAATGTAGCAAAATTTTAATAGCATATATATTGCTAAAATTGCAAAAAAATGGAAATAGTCAAATTGTTAAAGCAATTAGAAATACAATTAAAATACAGAATCCAATGAAAAAATGTTATGATATGCAAAGAGCAACATAAAGAGAGCATTGATAGTGTATATTTGTATATAATTTCCCCCCCTTGAAATGTATATGTTCTACAATCACAAACAAGGTCACTGGATCATATGTATTTTTATACAGAACTTTGAGGAACATCCACACTGTTTTCTACAGTGGTTGTACCAATTTATTTCCCCACCAACGTTGTACCAAGGTCCCCTCTTCTCCACATCCTCACCAACACCTGCTATCTTTTTGTCTTTTTAATAAGTCATTCTAACAGCTATGGCATGATAACTAATAGGCATGCATTTTTCTTTAGCATGTTATTTTTCCTCAAGAGTTAGATATATCCTCACTATAAACATTCTGAGTAGATAGTTTAGAAAAGGGAAATTTCTGGATTGTCCAGAAGGTGAAATTTCAATTTTTTGACAGGATGTCCAGTCCACACAAATGTTGGAGATATCCTTCTCTTCTACGATGAGCCACAGTCTCTGAGGTTCAGGGTAACAGGTGTAATGGTTAAAAACATTGGTTCATTTTTCCAAGAACAATCTTTCCAGTCAATACCACTAGTTGCTACACATATCACTTTACTCACTAGCCTGAGGTAACACCCATCTCTAAAGGTAATGTGAGGTTAATTGTACAGATTTAGCAGTTGTCCAAGCACAAAGCACATATTCATACTAAGTTGCACTAATTCTTACTTAGAATTTTACTAGAAAATTCTAAGAGATATTTCCAAATGATGACAGGTATTGACAATTCTTTTTAAATAGTCCCAGGGTATTCCCATTGTTTCTGGTGTCTCACCTTAGATTATAGGAAGGCATCTACTACCAATCTCATTAAAACAGACATTCCAAACTTGAGAGAAATAGCAGAATCATATATGCTACCTAAATGTGAATAATTTACCATGAATCTAGACTTTTTCGTTATCCCTTCGCTTGCTACATGCCTTATTGAAGGGTCTTTCCCGTTGGTGGATTACATCTGTAATATTAATTTTTAATCAAATTGTGAAAATTTATAATTATTAAAGCCTGGTGAATAAAGAAAGAATGATCTATAGGAAATGGTATTATAATGCATTCTATTTGTGGTAAAACAGTTAATACTCGCTATAACTAACAGATACCATATGAACTTGAGGAGAATGCCAAGGACATATCAGGTAACCAACTTCTCTTGATAAACTCAGAGCTTATTTATAACTGGAAAATTCCACATTTTCCGCCTGTATAGAAGAAGCAATGAGTTGAATATTTATGACCTCATACTGTCTGTCCCTCAGTTTTTGTTTTCCTTGGAGCTTTTACCCAACCCAAAGGAGAAGATGGAAACCAACATTTTCTGCAAAATGCTAAAACTATTTTCCAAAGAAAAGCACGGCACTCATTTTTTTTACTGTTAATAGATAAATTGGAGGGATCATGAAAGTTAAATTTTTCAGCTTTCAAGAATCATTAATATGGTTAACTTTACCTGCTTCTACTTGGAAGCACCTACTCATGATAAAGTGTCTTGTTAGCAAGTACACCTCAGATGGATATTTCAGACATGAGTTCTCTCTCATAATCTGTTTCCCTTTTTTCATCTCCCCTATCAAAAATCTATGAAACAGAAATCCAAAAAAGATGATTTTATTCCAGCAGATTCTGACTAGAAAGGAAGAAGTTACATGGACACATTGAAGTAGAAGCAACAACATTGGCTGTAAGTGTATGCAAGGTCTGTCATGTCTTTACTGGTTTCAGGATCTTGGGCTGAGCATCAGAAAGCTCCATCTCAGAGCCTTGGCCCTTTCCTACAAAGTGTTACCTGCACTGGAGAGGTAAAGGAACCAGATGGTGGTGACAATGTGAGGTTCTCATCAAAGATTATTTTATCATGCGTATGAGACTGAAGTAAAAACTTGAATGCTATCACAATTGCAGAGGAATGAGGTTGGAAACAAAACATAGATGATTTAAAGTACATTGACCATGCATTTGTATTACTGGACCATTTGAAGAAAAACTCATTCTTTAGACAAGCATGGAAAGTCAAGTAATAGCAAAAAGTAAGTTCTAACCATATGATACACCCCATACTCAATGGACTAGGTTTTCATACAGTTAAAAAACAAGTGCTTTTTAAAATCATGTTTTTATCTACTTTCCCAAGTGCACTTCAGAGGAATTTGCTTATGCATATCACTTTATTAAGATAATCATCTAGGTAACTGGCATTTTGGCCTTTACTTCTAACTAATATGCTCCCAGAATCTCATCTTTGTGAATAGATTCCCTTGGAGAAAGTGAGTATTGCAGAGCAAATATCCCTGGTGGACAGTAAAGCACTTCGTGTCTTAATGTGATATGTGCATATGAATCACCTTAGCTTGGGCTAAAATGAAGATCTGGATTTAGTTGGTCTCAGGTGGGACCTGAGGTCCTGCTCAGGTGATGCTGCTGACGAGAGGTCACATGGGATGCAAGAGGGATGACAGAAGAGGGTCCCTGCATGCTCCCTTCACCCTAGCAGAGGCTGGTGACCTTGGCAATGGTAACTGAGAACACAAGCAAGATAACTCCCTAAATTTCCTGTATCAGAAGGGAGATTTGCTCACTGGAAATGGAGATTTATTTCTTAAATAGATATTTCTGATTATTCCGAATGAATCTCATGCCTGACATGGCCTTTCAGTTAGACCACTCTCAAAGATGTCTTTTGTGAAACCTAGGCAAGGATATTGTAACATTTAATATGCAACAGATGGCCAGGAGCATTTGGAACTCAGAGGGACAGACTACCTTTTGACTGCCTGCACCTCTAGCTGGCTTAGAGATAATGGAGTCAATGGAGAAAATAGGATGCCAGAAATAGACACATTTCTCTCCCTAGTGCCTTGGTATTCCAACATGCTATTGATGCAATTCAATCTTTTTTTTTTTTTTCAAAAGTTCTTAGCTATGTTATAGCACCAACTATCATTTTTTAATTTGTAGGCTTAAAAAGAGAATTTACTCTTTAAAATATTTTAAAATATGGAAAACTTGAAGGTGGCAAATGGGTGGATGAGAAACTTGAGAAATGAACTTGAGAATGCAAAAGTACATGAGAATAAAGAGGGTGATTTCCTTCTTGTAGGACAGTGAACTATTTTGCATGGCACAGCTGAGACTCTTTAGATTTTGGATACTCTGATAATCAATTCCTGCCTAGTCTTTCCTTTGTGCCTTTGGATATCACACTAATAGATATTTCTTTAAGCATGAGTGAACAGATAAATGGGTAAAGAGACTGAAATGGAACAATATTTTCCATAGATCGTTCCCGAGAGCTGTATTGGCTCAAACTAAAATTTTAGCAATTGAGTCATCTATAATTGAGTAGCAATGCTTAGAAAAATATAAGTGAACAGATGCCAAGGATTAGTCAACATTTAATCCAATGAACAAGATTTAGTGAATGACTTGCTTTGATCTTCACTACCCAATTAAAAAAAACCAAAAACCTTCATTTCCATTAACTTGAAATTTTTGTTTTCATTTGTCTTTCCACATTTCTGCCATGTTCTGCATTATAATTTTCTCCAGTATTTTCATCTATGTGTCTAAACTCCAAATTAAATAAAATATCCTTATTTTTCCAGAATATATCATTTCTCCGCTCAGGTCTAGTCACCACAGTTTCCCCATTATCAACAATCCCACACTCCTTCCCTACTCTTCCCTATTTGCTCTCCCTTCAATCTCCCCTACTGAGTGTCAGCATATATCTAAGCTTTTGGAACGCAATCCTTGGATTGCTTTATGTATTCCAGACAATATACTATGTGCTACAGGAGCTAGAACTTTGGTCAGGGAGACACTTACAGGTAACTACCATATGAAGAACAACATGTTATTTAGGCAAAAAAGGATTCAATCGGGAGTGAGTGTGATGTCTCGTGGTAGTGGACAGGTTAGTAGTCACTGAACTAGTGGGTAGGGGCAAGGAAGAGTATGAAGAGAAAAATCATTTCAGATGGAAAAAACAGCATGAGCAAAGACATGGGATGTGGAAAATGAAATATAGGTGTGGCAGATGAAAATCAGTTCAGTGTGACGGACACATAGAACGTTCTCAAATTTGACAAATCAGATTTTTATCTGGAAAACCTAGATGCCAGTTAGAAAATTCAGACACTGTTTTGGGGGTACTACTAAATGATCTGAATCAGGAAGTCACATGATCAAAGATTAATAATGAGAAAAATGGACAGATGGGTTCTTTTTAGGTTTTGTTATTATAAAGAAAGTTGTCATGAACACTCAGTTTTTAAAAATTTAAATTATTATATATATATATTCTTTGTATTTATTCCCTGGGGTTCACCCCACCACTTCTTCCTGATGACTCCTCCTCACCCACCCACCCTCCCAGCCCCAGTTGCCTACTTTAGTTTGGTTGTTGGCTTGTTTTGATTTTTCCTCCTGGGTTTTTGTTTGTTTTTCCTATGTTCCATATATTAGTGAAACGATTTGGTTGTTGTCATTTCTTTCTGACTTGTTTCTGCTAATATGATTTCTTCTAGGACCATCCATGTTATCTCAAATTCATCAAGTTGTCATTTTTAATTGATGAGTAATATTCCATTGTGTGTATATACCACATCTTTTTCATCCATTAATCTGTTTTGGGGCACTTGGGTTGTTTCCATGTCCTTGAAATTATAAATAGTGCTGCAATAAACATCTGAGTACAGGTGTCCTTTTGTATCAGTATTGAAGTCTCTTTTGGGTAGATTCCCAGAAGAGCAATTGCTGGGTCAAATGGTAGTTCCATTTTCATTAGCCACAAACAGGTTTTTGGGTGTTTCCATTTCTCTGGGACAATTGCCCAGAAGTACAATGGTTGGATTGTTATAGCAAGTGTGTGTTTAGTTTTGTAAGAAATGCCAGATTATTTTTTTAGAAGAGCAGTGCTATTTTTCATTCACACTAGCAATATATGGATGGTTCCAATTTCTCTGCATCCTCACCCACTTTTGTTGGTGGTACTATTTTTTTTTTTTATTTAAGCAACTTTGGTATGCCTTACCAGAGTTTTCAATGCTGCTAAGTATAAATCAGCCACACATTTTTTTTAATGGGGATAATCTATTTTATATGTAAACTAACATTTCTTCAATTTCAAATTGATGCACATTCAGGTTTTCCCCATGGTTGTAAATAGCACTCCAATCAGTACACACCTGCCTGTACTTGTCTAGCTGGCCTACTAAGTTCCTCATAGGTGGAAAATTGATGCATTTTTTTCACCACAGACTTTGCTAAACCAGCATTTGACTTGAAAGTCAAAGCTTTGCCTTGGGTATTAGATCCATTATTCCCTTACTGTGTGTTTTGGGGCATATTGTTTAATCTCTCTGGATTTTTGTCAATTCATATATAAAAGTGGGATGATGTATTACTTGTTTATCTTCTGAGATTGCTGTGCTAGTTAGATATTTTGTGTGTCACTCAATAATCTACATATACTCCTTAAACACAAGATCTTCCTAGATTGAAATTCATATGATGCTTTGAACAGAGCAGATTAGCTTATTATTTACTGATTTCATTTCATGTGCTGTGACCAGTGTGTGAAGCAACAATAGATACGTTGAGAATAATCGTGGACTTAGCAGGAGAAATGCTTCATCTACGATGCCAGTGGTGGGTTTTACACAGCAGGAGTGGGTAGGAAAGGATGGATTTAGTATGAGTCAGCAGTCGCTCAATAAATGTGATCATTAGGGTGATGTAGTCTAACTAGAACCATCTTCCTATTCTTAATACAAAGCATTCAGCCTTGAAGGCTATCGCTCTTTAACCCTGGTATCAGAAGATTCAAAATTTTCTACCTCTACACTAACATGGTGTTTGATTGGCCAAGGATAAGGAAGTTAGAGATTCAGAAATGAAGAGCATTTTTGTCTTGTTAAGAACTGAAAAGCCTCAAGCTAATGAAAATGGAACTACCATTTGACCCAGCAATTGTTCTTCTGGGAATCTACCCAAAAGAGACCTCAACGTGGGTGCAAAGGGACACCTGTGCTCGGATGTTTACTGCAGCACAATTTATAATTGCAAGGACTTAGAAGCAACCTAAATGCACCCAAACAGATGACTGGATGAAAAAAAATGTGGTATATATACATGATGGAATATTACTCATCAATTAAAAATGACAAAGTCGACGATTTTGTAACAACATGGATGTACTTGGAAGAAATCATACTAGCAGAAACAAGTCAAAAAGAAAATACAGAAACCAAATGATTCCACTAATATATGGGATATAGTGAAAAAACAAACAAAAGCCTTGAGGAAAAGTCAAAATAAGCTAAGCACCAAACTGAAATACACAACTTCAAGCAGGAGGGAAAGGGGGGAATGGAGGGGAGGTGAGGGCGGTAAATCCCTAGGATTACAATGTTGTGAAACTTACATATCTATATCTATATGTATAAAGAACTGAAAATGGGAAATATTTAGAGAACATTCTTTAGCAGTGACTCTCCCTGTGTTCGTTAATGCATGTAAGAAATGTGTTGTCTATTTGCAGTCACAGCAAATCAGCAGCATTTTTAATCAGTTCCGTTTTCAGGCTTGAAATTATCAAGAACTGTTTGTGTGGGTCTTCCCATCACTCGTGTCCGCAGTCCCACTAGTGCAAGTGACAGTGAATCACGAAAGGAACAATTCCAGCTCTTAGCTCAGTTTTGGTCCCTTTTCCTAAAAGCTATCTATCTAGTTTCTTCTTGCTTTTTCAGGAACTTAATTTCCCTCCCATACATGCCCTAGTTCTTGTATGTCATATATTGGGTCATTAATCATATACTTTTTTGGGTCATCTAATTTACTGCACTATTAGCACTTCATATATTCATTTAAAACAATGTATTGGACCTTATTTAGAGGTTTTTAAGAAAGGAAACTGGTTTACAATTTATAATATTCCTTGAAATCTAAAATTACCTTAGATGTATGTAGATCACCCAAGAATCTACATAAACTCATTAAACATGGTTCTAAATTAATATTTACTTGATTAGTATACCTGATAAATACATGTCAAATGAATAAATAAATGCCTGAATGAAGTAGTGAGTGAACTAGATGGATATCTTGGATCTAGAAATAAAAAGCTATTGTGCTCTCTAGTATCTGATGATTTATATCACAGACTGCAACTGCATATGTAGAAAAAACTTGGTTTTAAAGGTTTTGCTTTTGTTTACTATATTGTTAAGCTTCTAAAATAGCTAGTAATTGGGAAGATATGTCTTTATTTCCAGTAGTATTTGTAAAGAATAGACTGCTCCCTGTCTGTTCTTTTGCATCTATTCATCTATAATACACCAGCTATATGACCCTGTGATTCCATTCCTAGTTACCAAACCCACATATTGAAAAAATTGTATTGAGAGGCAAACTTACATGCCCATGTTCATTGCAGCACTATTTATAATAACCAAGATATGGAAACAACCTCAATGTCCCAAACAAATGAAAGGATCGAGAAGATGTGGTGTATCTTCACCAAGGAATACCACCTAGCAATCAAAAAGATAAACTCACGCCATTTGCAGCGACATGAATAGGGTTGGAATGGACTATGCCAAGTAAAATAAATCAGAAAGAGAAAGAAATACTGGATGATGTCACTTATATGTGGAAGATGTGGGAAAAAGTCAAAATGAAGGGTCAGACAAAGACAGTAAAACCATCCCTTGAAAAGGGTATAATGGACCTGGGGCATCCTGAGGAGGGAAGGTGGGAGGGAAGCACAGTGGAGCATGGTGGTGGGAGTTCTAGTAACTCCTGAAGAAGATATGCTCCATGATCCAAATGCCATAATGGCTTTAGAATGATGATACTTCAATATCAGTTATAAATAATTCAATGAAAATGACAAAAAAATCTGAATAATAAAAACTTCCTCTCCAAAAAGGTCAAAATTGAATGCACTAGATTTGTCATGGTGGGAGGTAGATCGTAGGATTTCTACTTCTGGCAGATGAGTATTGAATATATGATTTTGAAAATGAGTCATCCTTGGAGGTCACAGGAATGATATCTGTAATATCTATACTTTAAAACAGCTAACACAAAAGAAAGTTAATCCCCGCTTTCACCTACTTGTTATAAAATCAAGAATAATGCTGCAGTTAACTGGTACTTTTTATTTATTTATTTATTTATTTATTTTTTTATAAGTGAAAACTCATCTAATCTAATGTTTCATTGCTTCACTTTGTTTAGTTTACATGGGGAAGGATCAGCAGTTAACTAGATTCTTATCACACAGAACTCATCTGTGACACTTTGCTCAGTATTTCTGATTGTATTATCTCTGGTTGAAAGTTATTATGTACTGTGTAGTTACAACCAGTCACATAATAAGACCTGTATTTTTTTCCTGTAAAACTGTGAGATTGCTTCTTCATGGATTTCCAACAAATATAAACAAAGATATTTCTCAGGGGTCAAAGCAAAGAGTGTTTTTTGTTAAAAAGAGTCAATAAAATTATTCTACACACTTTTGCACAATGATTTAAATAAGAAAAAGTATCATTTTGAATACAAACCTATCTATTGGCTAGGGTATTTCAACACTGCCTTACAATTATATGGGGATCCATTTTTAATCACCCAGTAAAACACACACATATACAAGTGAAGAAATGTTTCTGCCAGTTCTGGGGAACCAAGGCTTTGCCTGATACTCTTTCTATGATGCCCAAGAAAGGACAGACTCCACAACCTCTCAGTTGGAGGTGTGGTTTCTTCAACTCAAAGGCTGTTCAGTGGGGCAAGGTCTCTCCCTGGCCAGAATGTTTAAGACAATCTGGAATTTCTAACAGAAGCTGAGCTAGTTAGGGGAGTACATGTTCCTGTTTTAAACTTGGGAAAATCAAGTTTCTCTGAACTTCATTTTTTAAAAAAAATCTGTAATATGGGTTAACGCATCTATTCGTCAGATGGGCTATAAGTCCTACTGTACAGCAGCTGCAAAGTTGCAGAATTTTCAGAGGTGTTTTTTTTTTTTTTTTTTAGTTTATAGTGAGCATGTTTTCAGGTAAGATACCAAACTAAAAAATCTCTGCTAGCAAAGCTTTGTGGAACTAACCAGGTTAAAATTACATTAAACATTATCATCATAAAAACTATGAATAATGGTTTTTCTGCAGGTGGAGAAAGTATTTGCTCAGCTAACTCATGGTCCCAAGTTGGCAAGACTAGTTTCTATTGACACATCTTTGCTCTAATAGTTCAAAGTGGGATAACCAGATTTAGCAAATAAAAATACTGGGTACACTAGATGATTTATAATTGTACTCAAAATTATGTATCTGAAATTCAAATCTAACGGGGTATCTTGTAATTTATTTAAAAGTCCTAACCCAAACTCCTTTATGAAATTTCTGTTAGACACCATTCTTTTTAAAGTTTACCCTTGCTTTTACTACTCCAGTTTTACTTGTTTACTGCAAATGATAACACTTTCTATCGAGAATATGCCAAACTCAAAAAATTTAATGAAATTCAATTCTTCCTCCTTCTCCACCTCTACCCTTCCCCTCCCCCTCCCCCTCCCCCTCCTCCTCTTCCTCCCCACCATGTTGCCTGGGGTAGTCTTGAACCTACAGACTCAAGTGATCCCTAGCCTTAGCCTCCCAGGTAGCTGGGATTATAGGCACACGTCACCACGCCCCGCTCAACTCCCTCTTCTTAAGATACGCTGTTACTGTTCTCAAAAAATGGCATTTAAATGATCTAAAATAAGAATTTGTTATTTCAGTATCTTAAAAATAAAACAGTACATCTACTTGTCAGTATTTCATATAGTATTTTTTTTTTTTTTATGATTTATCTATCTAGCTTCATCTGTTTGGTTATGGACTCTGTATGTCCACCAAACATTGATTGCCCTAATAGTGTGTCTCCTACATTAGTCCTTTCTTCTCCTCCACACCAATTTGTGTTTGCTTCTTCATAGAGGTGTAGTTTTGTGAAATATAATGATTGGCCTAACCATTTCACTCCAGGACATTAGCAAAAGGGAAGTTCCTACTACAGAAATAATACTATCTAATGAAACCTGGGGAAAGACACATTGTAAGCCCATGTTTGCCTGAGTCCAAGATTCAGAAAGATCTGCATGTTCTCACTTTCTTCTCCTGTCCTATGAGACAGCTGGGGGCTAATGGACAGAACACTGGCTTGGCTATTTCAGTCTTCACAGTGGTGGGAAAGTGGGAAAGTGACTTCGTATTCTACATTTTACTCTTAGGTATGATTGTAGAAAAATAAGATAGTAATGCATCTCTGAAAGGCATTTCAGTCAACAATGGACTGGACCTGAAGGTGGTCCACAGGCTGCTATCTAGCCCAGTATAGTATAAATGGAGTTTATATGTGCCCTTGTGCTCACACATGGATACACAAAATTTCCTGTTGAGGCACTCCTCAGAATGTAGCCCTGTCATTATGGAACACATGAATGTGTGTCACAAATCCTTGTTCTAAGGAATACAATGTTATTCATGAAAGTGATTTATGAAAGTATTCTAACAATATTTTACAATATTAAATTACATTGACAGGGCATTGTTCAGGGTTATGGATATATAATGTATATATGGAGATATATATGGAGATATATATGGAGATATATATATATATATATGCATACATCTGCAAACTTAAAATACTAGTTTTGTACAGATGAATGTATCAGGAAGTGTCTAAACATGGTGGAATACTATTTAACAACCCAAAAGGTAAATCCATGCCATTTGCAGCATCATGGATGGAGCTGAGAAGAATCATGCTAATGAAGTAAGTCAGAAAGAAAAAGATATTCAGTGGTTCCTCTGAATATAAAGAATATAGAACATGTAGAATATAGAGAAACTGAAACAAAGGTCAAGGAAAAGGCAAAACTTTCAAGATGACCATACATCTGAAGTAGGGAAGGGACATGGGAGGGAAGAGCATAAGATACTATGGTGGTGGGAAAATTGTGGGGACAAATCAAATATTGTCCAAAAAATAACACTAACAATACGCACATATGTCTAGATACCAGTTTTGTATATTCTTCAGTATTTGCTTTCAATTTATTTTTGATAAACATTTGTCAAAGGAGCTATTTTTTCCATATGTATGCAATCAATAAAAGCTGACTTTCAAAAGAGTGAAATAACGAGTAAAGATGCTACTACAAAGAATGCCAGATACTTCAAGAACACTGTTTACTTTTAAAGCAGAAAAAAGAACAAACTGACTAAGATTCCATTATTTACCAGGCATTAACAATTGATTAATTCTGTTTGATTACCTGCCATTACCCTGGGTGAGCGATATTGGCAGAAGGCAAGCCTCCATTCAGAGCCTGGGAAAATGACACCCTAGGGTCTCTTCAATCAGAGGAGACATGCTGCTGAGATGGGAGTGAGGTTAGAATAGCTGTCAATGAGGGAACCTTTTTCTGTATCTACATGTCCAGGGTCTCTTTCATTTTGTTTTGACTCTGCTATAAAAGAACTTAGCTATGGCTGATTATAACTCTGCAGTGAAATGCATTTACTCATCTTAAATCTTTGTCTCAACTGATTACTATTTTGTAACCCTTGCGTTCTACAGGGAATCATGCATTTCAATCCATGCTAGACATAAAGTATCTGTTTTGACAGTCTTTGATTGTACTTAACGAGTACAGATTTTAAGTAATCAAAGAAGGCTTATCTAATAAAGTTTGAGGTCTCAGAAGTGCTTTTCTGTCAGTAAGGAGAAGAAAAGGGGAAGATTTTTTTAATTGGATCACAGATATGGAAATAAAATATGGGACAATCATGCAGCCTCATGGACTCAGTTAACAGCGAGTATAAGAAACATGCAGAGGAGACAAAAGAAGTGAAAGTGATACCTAAATTCAGAGTAACCACTAGGATTTTATAAACCCCAATGAATTTTTCTTTACACATAACCTTTAAAGGTTTTTTCTCCTTTCCTCTTTTCTCCATCCTCTCCTTTTCTTATTGTTCATGTTTTATCTTAATAGCTTAAAAAACTAATCATATATATATATAATATTACTCATCAATTAAAAATGACAAACTTGATGAATTTGAGATAAATGAATGGTCCTAGAAGAAATCATATTAGCAAAAACAAGTCAGAAAGAAAAAGACAGCAACAAAATGGCTTCACTTATATATATAATATATATATATAATATATATATTAGTGGATATATATTCCTATATATAGGAAAAACAACAAAAGGCCAGGAGGAAAAAATCAAAAGCCAACAACAAAACTAAAGTATATAACTTGAGCTGGGGGTGTGGACCAGTGAGAAGGAATGTTCAGGGAGGGGAGGTGGTGGGTGAACCCTGGGGAATACAAAGATGTGAAACAAATAAATATATATAAATTATTTAAGTAAAAAATAAAAGCAAACAAACAAAAAACTAGTCTTAAAGTCAGAAGACTGTATTCTGGCTCTGTCACTTACTCCTTGTGGAATTTTAAACTGTATAGCTTCTCCATCAGTTTTTCATCTATAAAATGGAAATAATACTAAAATTTCATAAACCTGAACTTGGGCCTAAAATATTTGTCATTACCAACCCATTTTAATTCAATAATTTAATTTAATAAATTAGGCTATGCGATTCTTTTATCTCATACTATGATGACTGAAAAAGCTACTAAACAGTGGGAAAATAAAGTTAGATAAAAATTCCCAGAACTTAGATGGAGAGATTGTTTTAAGCAATGAAAATGAATGGAAAATGTAATCAGTTATTTCTGAATGAAAATGGGAGGAGAAATAAAATTATTGAGAGAACTCACAGAAGTCATCTATATTTTTTTCAAGAGAACTGGTAAAAATCAAATAGATTTGAATTCTGCATATGCCACTCAACAATTATATAATCTTGGGTAAACTCCTTAACACTCTGCATTGGTAGTCTCCTCCAGTTTAACTGAAGTCTAATTGACAAGTGAAAATTAAATACATTTAAGGGAACAATAAGATGATTTACTATATACACACACATTGTGAAATGATCGGTGCAATTAAGTTGGTTAGCAGATCCATCGCCTCACATAGTTACTCTGTGTGTGTATGTGGTGAGAACAAACAAGACATCTGATTTCAAGCATCGGATGCCATGTTGTTATTCTGGGTTGGTGCTCCTACTTGCTGTCAAGATGAACAAACTTTGTACGGGAGGATAATTACGAGCAACCAGTTCAGTGCCTCGTGACAGTGCAAAACGACATAGTGACAGAAGTAGTGTCCAGAAGAAAACATACCACCTTAGTGACACCATTCATCTGGGTCCACTCTGTCAACCTTCCAGACCATGGACTGACTCTGCCCTTTATACCAAGTTCTTTCTTCCAAGCCACAAATTTTCCCTGAATTTCACATTTTTAAGCAGTTGAAAAACACAAAGGTGAATACTATTTTATGACAGGTGGTAAATGATCAAAATGAAGATTTCAGTGTCCATAAGTAAAGTTTAATTGGGATACATGAATGCTTATTTTCTATTGTTCATGTCTGTATTTGTGTTACAATGGCAGAATAAAAAGTAGCAGTGACCAAACATTTGGTCCATAAAGCTTAAAATTTTTACCCTCTGGCTACTTACTAAAAACATTTGCTGTCTTTTGTTTCAGACCATTAAATCATCTGTGAAAGACTGTATTCCCATTAGATGTGAAAGTGAAAATTCCTCTCAGAAATAAACTGAATTGGCTCAGAAGGTGAGACATGGTAGCACAGATGAATGCATCAGAAGAGAATGAGAAGAGCCTTTTCCATCTCCATGGACAAACTAAAGCAGATCATGAAAAAGTTGAGGCTAGTTGTTTATGTCTGTGGTTGCTCCCAACACTTGGAAAATAAGATGGTGGCATGAAGATGATCTTTACATAAGAGTGGAGATTCTTAAAACAAACAAACAAACAAACAAAAAAACAAATGGGCAAAAAGGATTTTCTTATTACCTTCATTATATCCCAGACCTTCGGCTTTTCGGGACCCTCTACACTGAACCCCCAGAAACGTCAGCTCTCAGCCAGTGCCTCAAGGTTGTGGCCTCAAGATTGTGGGCCCCATATGGAAACTCTGCCTAAGGATCATGCATTAGGGTATTAAAAATGTCTGTGCGGGGACTCAGTTGCATTCACTAAAAAATGAACATGCAAATTAGAAAAATAACACCCCACTGACCACACACCATTCTCTTCCATCACCCCTGCTCCATAACCATTCATAAAATGCTCTCTGAACACCTTTGCTCCAGCTGTTTCCTCAGCCAGTATTGTCATCCTTTGCTGGGGCTTCCCACCCCATCAAATTCTACCAATTTTCTCCTTTTTGAGAAACAATGTCCTCTTACCATTGAGAATTGCTCCCTCCCACATCTATCTTTCCACAGTTCTTCTCCTCCGCCTCCATTTCGTTCTTCATGCTGCTTTTCCTGTTTCAGTGCTGACATGCACTGGCTCCAACCTCTTGGAGGACAGTGCCAGGGACTGCTGTTCCCCACATCAGCAAGGTCAAGCGTTCTGAGCATGGCAGAGGCATCATGAGAAGCCATTAAAATGAATGGCTGATGTTATTTCTCCTTTTCCCCTATTCCTCCAAGGTGGAGCTGTCTTTAACAGCAATGAGGACAAAGTGGCAGGAAAACTAATGAGTCCTATTAAAAATCAAGTGATAGCAAACCAAGTCAGAGGTCAGTACAATCACAAGTCTCCACCTATGAAAATATTCTACGATTAACCCCAAAATTGTCCATCTGTACAGGATTATCAACAACGCATCGAACTAGCTAGTCATTAAACATGAATATAGACACTTTATCTCTTCTGATTAGCAGATCAGTTTCTGAGAGCAGTGAACTTGGAGACATTTTTTAGTTATTTGTGAGAAATATCTGGTTTTGAAGGAACAGAACACTTAATTAGCTCGAGCAGGTGAATAATGCCAAGAAAATAACAAGTCGATGCTAGGAGCCTAACCAAAGCTTGCACAGATTATGTTTAGCATTTCAGCTCTTTAATTGCGCCCTGAAGCAGAGCTAGCACAGGACTGCCTATTAAAGCACAAACACTGCATTTGGTACAGTCAATAGTGCCTTTTCAATCTCATCCCTTAAACTCAGAACCCTCAGCAAACCCCCACGTTCTTTCATATTTTATAACTTGGAAATGAAGGGTCACATTTGAGAGCCTATTTTTGATGCAAGCAGATCTTTATGACTCAATTTTAAGCAGTTTCCCAGATAGAAATCTCTCCGGAGAAATCAGAAAGCGACCGAAGTTATAAAAAAGAAATGTGTGTGGATGTGTGAAATGGAGTAGGCAGCCACCTCATCCTGTTTCGGTCTGAGGGGTGTCCATCAATTTTATGAGTCATATGGAGAACAGTGCCTGTTAGAATAATATATGAATAACCCATATTTTTAAAGACACGCTTTATGTTTTATATAATAAAGCAGAACCAAGTAGGAAATTACTTGCTCAGTTTGCCTGAGACCAAAATACAGGAGAATTCAGTTTCCCGGGAGATGACACGAGAAGCTAGAGAGACTGGTGCCCAGTTGGCTCTGGGAAAACTTGCCATTGTTGACTCTTGTATTTTCACATCCTTAGAGCAACAAATATTTATTGCTGCAACCATTATATGTTGCTTCACGACTTTTTCCTCTGCAGGTACAGGAATGAGAAGTTATTTTCTCTCTCTTAAAGAGAGAAGTTTTAAATGTAAAATAGATGGGGAAAAACCTTCCCATTGGAAAGGAATTAAAGTTGGCCGTTTCCTTCTTAGTCTCTTCATTTTATAAATGCCCTTGTATTCTTTTGTTAATTACTTGATTATAAAGTCTTTTCAAAAATCAAATACTTTACATGGCTAAGTAGTAAAAGTTTAATTTAAAAGCATCAGACCATGACATAATTTTAACTTAAAATGAGCCTCCTGGGCTAAGCAAATTATACATTTTTTTCTGGGTCACAAACTATCATATAGTTTCATTTTTAACACATTACTTCAGGCAACATCTACAAATTCGTTCATTTTCTCTTGCTTTTTCCTAGCTCAGTATTTAGATTTTAAACTTTAACTTCTCTTAAGGGAATCTAACTTGAGGATGCTCTGTCTGCTTTCTGGTTGGATATGTGCACAGTTTCAGAGATGATACGAAGCTCTAACTATGGAGAAACTAGAACTGGAGAACACCTGCCTGGTAAAAGGACCCCTTCTTTCTGTCTGTCTCTGGCCAGGCCTGGACAGAGGGTCCTGTACACTTTCCTGCCTCAAACCTCTGTGAAGGCTTGTGGAACAGACACAGTGGTGACTGGGACATCGCCATTCACAGCTGTGTGGTCTCTAGCTACAGACATAACCTTTTTGGACTCGGTTTTGGTTTTCAAATCTGTAAAATGTGTTATTTGAATGACATGACCTCCGAAGTTCTTATAATACCCACATTCTATAAATCCATAACCGAATGTGGCCATAATGAAAAGAAATGTTTGCAGGTAAGTCCAGACCAAACCCTAGTTTCCACTGGAAGGTTTCCTTTTTCAGCTATTCCGTTTAGCCTTCCCAGTCAGGAACATTTGTCTTCCTGCATCCCGGAAGTCCAATGTCCCGATGAGCCCTGGATCACAACCTTAGGGTACATTTCCGTAGCAAACACAATTTTCAGGGGGTACTTCTTCAAATGAATATTTTGGTTGGAGAATGTACTCTTAGTAGGTGAGAGTCTTATTATGCAGGTTAGCCTTAAACAACAGGAGATACTGTGAGTAAACAACGGGTAAGAGATGAGGAAGAGGTAAAACATTTCCAACACAGAATTTTAAAGTTTGCTACCATAGACTGAACTGAATTTTATTCCTTTTGTATTGAGGCAACACTGGGTGATGTCACTATATAGAGAGGTATAGGCTCATGCCTCTTCAGACATACTACCATGCCCCCGCCCAGTCACCCACAGCCTTCCACCACAGTCCACTGAGTCACCTCCACATTTTGTCCTCTCCCTTCTTCTTCTCCCACCTGTAGCCGCAGTGATGGGGTTTGCTTTTATCTGACCCTTGTTTGGTTTCTCTGTATTCACGAATGAGTGAAGCCACCTGCATTTGTCCTCCTCGCTCTGGGTTACTTCACTTATCATATCCCCTCCAGTTCCATCCATGTTGCCACAAATGGCAGGACTCTTCATTATTTTTTTTTACCGTTGATCATACTTCTGATGTCTAAAATACCCCCAGTCATAACACTAGCAGTCCATATATGACATCTTTTGCCTCCCCCAGTCATCAGTGAAAGACATGCCAGACAATTACATTTTGTCCTTATATAGATATTTTGAATTTAATCAAAATTAATAAACTTTGAATTAAATGTAATTGACATAATTTAGACCATTTTACTTTTTTGTGCTTCTTCCAAGTTGGATCCTGTAGAGCTATTTCCTGTGATTCCTGTGACAGTCCTGAATAAAAGGGTCATTTCTCCCCATTTGTTGTGAAACTGGGTTACTTGGAGTTTTGTCCATACAGTGTTAGGCCAATAAGCTCCAGAGTCAGAATTTGATCCAGGTCCCTGGAGGCTCTAAATTCAAGGCATATTCAGACTGCATTAAAATGACAATGTTTCAATTTTTCATGACATTCAGGGGCATGAGTGGTTTGGGGGAGCCTGAAGGAAGCATGATTAGCAACTGAGACTTCCTCTGGCAGCAAGAACATGATCTTGTTTCTCTTTGCTGAGGAGTCTGAATTCTTGCTACTCTTCTCAGGGGCGAAAGCAAGCTGCCCAAATTAGAAAAAATGTTTGCAGTTTCTATCCTTTTTAGTCCTGTCACTATAGAATAACTGGGAAGATAAGCTCGTTGCCTTGAGCCATTTTTATGAAACCAAAGGTTAATAAAATGGAGGAAAGTATCAGCGATCATAATGTTTAGATTTTCTCTCCTGAAACAATTCTCATTTGACTTAAACACAGGGGGTGCTGATGGTGTCAAATGAGCACCCCATAATCCAACCCACAAATGGCAAATGTTGACATCAAAGCAGCTTTATGTTAGGCATCTGTGTTATAGAACCAGACTTTTAGGGTTTTCCTCCTAAAAGAATATTCTGTTTCATGGTACCACTGTCTGAGTTCAAGAGTACTTAGACCCAGGACGTCAGCCTTTTGCTGGCTGAACTTCAACTACCTTGCACTCGGTCAGGTCATTGTGGGACTCTGCTGTGAAAACCTCTTATGTGGGAAACATGGTCACTCCCCTTCACTCATCTGGTTCTCACTTCCCTTTGGATCATGTGACAAACCCCTTGAAGTGGGGCCATATGTGAGGAAGGAGATAGCCTCTGTGGGGGGCTTTTCCTGTTACTTTAGATGGGTAGTTATGTTAATATCAAAAGGGAGAAAAGAGGCTTTTATGGCTGAGAGAGGCCAATAGATTGCAAAGCTAATTTCAACTACTGCTGCTGATTAGGAGGAAAATAAGCCAAGCAGGAGAGAAATGCTCCCTTTTCATTATGTACCAGGGCTCTGCCAGCGAGTGAGTGTATCCAGCCTCCTTATAATAATTATGAAAGGACTATGATTTTGCTCTCAGCTCTTAAATTAAACCTCTTCATGGCCTAAATCCATGTTGACTGCTGATCTTTCTCTTTCCAGGACTCTCAGTGATGACACTCTCAAATTAGGTGACTTCTCTCTTTAGTGTTCTCAAAAACTAGTTGAGACTTCAGTGTTGTGAGTCTTTTTCATTAAAGGGTTAGCTAATCCTATACGATTTATGGAACCTTTGCCATTTTAAATTTAGCTCTTGATTCCTGTGAACTGTCATTTTCAATTCATTTTTTAAAGTAGAATTCATTCAATTCCATTTCATTCAAATTCCTTGTGAGGATATAAGTACCATGAAACATATCAATGACAGTAACACTCAAGAACCATATTTTCTCCTTCATTTCTAGACACTGAACTGAACACACTTAACTCTTCAGATTGTGTTTTGACACACTTAAACAAAAATATCTATAGTTAAGATGGGCAAGAAGGAAGGCTGTCTCCCACAGATAGCATCTGAGTCATTTTCCATTTCTAATGAAGTGACTGAGTTTTCATGGGGGGTGGGGGGTGTGGTGGTGGTGGTGGTGGTGGTGGTGGTGGTGGTGGGAATGCTGATGTGTGGTTCCCACTCTCTAATTCAGCACTGACAAAGGAGGAATTTCTGGAGAAGTCAGAGGAAATGTCTCCTGAGGGAGCCATGAAATCCTTCAAGTGATAAGCAGAAGGCCTGAGAGTTGGGGTTGAATTAGGTCAAAATAAGGATTTGAAGATTCTTGCTGCAAATGACTTACATTTGAGCAGTTGTTGCAGGCAAAATTCTAAAACTGCCCCTCAAAGATTCCTGCCCCCTGGTTATGCAATCAGCGCTAATCCAGGTACTGCTGTGAAGAGACTTTGCAGGAGGAATTAGTCGGACCAAATGAGTTGACCTAGAAAAAGGGTAATGCTTCCAGAAGATCTGGGTGAGTCACAATAATCATAAGAGCTCTTAAAAGCATAAGTTGATTAGATAAATGCAGTGGAAGAAGAACAGGAAGATGAAGGACTGGGCCCACTGGCTTAGTATCTGAACCCAAGTGGTTCCCAGCCAAGTGAGAATGACTCTGAGTGGAGAGCCAGTATGAAGAGGGAACCTCAGTTCGGCTGCCCATGGAACTGCCAACCACCCAAATGAGCTTGAAAGTAGCTTCACCACCAGTGGCCAGAAAAGAACACAGCCTACCCTTGCTATTGGTGCAAGGACTTCTGACCCACACACAGGAAGAATAATAAATGGGTATTTTATAAGCAGCTAAATACACGATTGCTATCGAGCAACAGAAAGTGAATCGAGCAGCTGATAGAGATTTTGTCACATGGCTCCCACAGTTCAGACTCCCACAGTTCAGACTGTTTACTAAATATCATAGAAGGTTTGCTTACTGAGTGTTCTACTGGGTTCATGGAGCCTGAGGAAAAGGTGCAGGGCTCAGTTTACTTCAGGTTGAGACAATCTAGAGAGGAAAATAAAACTATACAAATAACCATCCTAGTGTTGAATCTCCTTATTATTCTAACCTTCTGGAATTTTCTTTCTGGTTCCTGTTGGTAGTTAGAATTCTAATCAAGTAAGTTTTCCCTAGGATTCTCACTGTTCTCACCCATGAACTGATGGAGAAGAGGTCTGGGCAGTATGGTGAGAGACTAGAAAGGAGGAATTCAAGAGTTGAAATCCACACATACAACAACTGAACTGATCTTCCAGGATCAACTTGGTGGGGGAAGGTTTTGAAAATGAAGTAGAATGTTTGGATTAGAGTTGACCAGTTGCCTGGTTCTTTGGAACATAAGGTGACCTATGCTTGTCTTCTAGAGGACAGTGGTGGGTGTTCTGGAAGATGGAAGCTGCTTATGTGCTTATCCTGATCCTGCTGGGCTTTCTAACTGGGCCAGCTCTAATGAGTCATTCCCAGGATTCTTCAAGTTTTAAGTGCATGTGGACTGTGAATCCATTTCAACATCCAAGTCAACTGCTGTTCCTATGGATGCAAGAGATTCTTCTATCACCTAGAGGCTTGTTAAAATAGTTCCTTGGTCTCAAATAAGATTCTGATTAAGATTTAAGATGAAAACTCAGAGTGCAATTCTACCATTTAAGCTACTGATGAAGGTCCAAGGAGCACATTTTGAGTTAATGCTGGTTTAGACTATTATTTGGAAATATGAGCAGAAAATGACCCATCCATCCATCCATCCATCCATCCATCCATCCATCCATCCATCCATCCATCCATCCATCCATCCATCCATCCATCCACCCATCCATCCATCCAATTCAGAAGCAGGCAAGTAGGGAGTTTAATTAGGTCAACTAATGATGTAAACTAGCAGCTTGGGAGACCTGGACAGAAATGAGAAATCAGAAAACAAATCCTCTACTAAAAAAGAACTAGTTGTAACTTTGAGCAGAATATAAAAATGACAATTATTGAGAGACTCTTATTGACAATCTAAAGTCATGTAAAAAAGAAGAACTAAAGATAAAGTGATGGGTAGGAAAAATTATTAGAGTCACTGCAGGAAAGAAAGACCACTTTTCTAATTTCAATTTAGTTATTTAGTTGAAGTGGAAGGCTAATGCTTTTTAGATAGTGATAGAGTCTGAGAAAACTCTGAAGAGTTGAGCTAGGAATACTAAGACCTGTGTAGTTGTTTTTATACAGGGAAAATGGATAAGTGATATAAAGCCATAGTTTAAATTATTAAACTATTATGAATTGAAGAAAAAATGAGTCTTTCAAACCTTAATATTACCTCTACTCCAAGTCAAAGCACTAAAGAAAATATACACTTGGGAGGAATACTCTTGGGCAAATTTCTGAGTTCAAACGATAAAGAACACAATTCCAAATGTTTTTAGATAAGAAAAGTCAGAGAAAACAAAACCCAAAACCCAAAACCCAAATAGGCAGTCCACAGAGAAAAGAGATTCAACCTAATGTTTGATTTCTCATTTCTAGAACTAAATTCTAGAAGACAATAGAGTATGTATATGGGTCTTTGTGGTCGGTGGACTATGAATCCATTTAACCATCCCAACAAACTACCATTCATGTCAATGCAAAAGAAATTTATATTTGGAAATGCAAGAATTCAGGAATATTTTAATTATAATCCTATCCTTTAAAAAAATCTCAAAGAATATAGTCAGACAATAAATGAATCAGGCAAAGAACTCAAGGAAAAAAGGAGCAACAAAATAAAAACCAGCGAAACCTGAGTATACAGGAATGGGTCAAACAAACATTTGTACTTAAATTCTTATAGTCTGGGAGACAAAAGAGTAGAGTACGACTTAATTTTTTTACGGTGAGAAACAAGAGACATTCAAATATTTATGAAAAACATAGGGAAAACCAGTAGAAAGGAAAGAACATGTTCAATTCACATGAAAATAACATTCATTCATTGATACTACAGAAACTTGTAGGAGTTATCATCAAAAGAGGCATGTTCTCTGCCCTTGAGGCATTTACCTTCTCATTTGAGCCAATAATTATCATCAGCTGTATTTATCAGGATACTGATGAGGCAAAAATAAGCTCAGAAAAGAACGGACCACTTGGCATGTAAGAAAAGGAGAACCGAGAGACACCAAAGCTTGGGGACTTGCAGGGCGAATTCCTGTCCCTTAAGAGAGCTTGAAATAAGTCCTTGCACTGATATTCTGGCAGCAAGTGCGATGTGCAAGGATGTGCTGCCGTACTCTTGTTAGCATCTTCCACCCCGAGCAACGATTCTGTGAGGAAGTGGCTCCCAAACCCTTTTAGCTAGGCATAATGGTGCTCCCACTTAACTTGGGAGATTTCCAGAAAGGGAACCCCCAGTTATGTCCAGAGAGAAAGAAAGAAGAGTCTTGGACTGTGAGAAGGCAAAAGTAGCCAGTTAAAGTATGCACAGAGAAGAACTATGGAAGTTGAATAAATCAGCTAGGTTTTTGTGCGATCTGTATCATGAATGGATGACTGCAGGGTTGGAGAGACTGAGACTCCAGTATTCTCTGAGCTTCTCTTAGGCCGGAGCCAGGCATGTGGAAAACTATGCACAATGGAGCCACTAGGGGGCGTGAGAATCACAACCCAATGAGGGAACCTTCTCTGCTCCCAGATGGTGACACCGCCAATTCCCAGGGGGGATGCCAGGATAGCTGTGACCCAGTGAAGAAGGTCAGCTGTGTACCTGCAATTCTTCCCCTTCCTAACTGTGAATCCCTTTTGAATTATTGCAGCCTGTTCCGCAATCGCTTACAGAGTGTGGCTGAGTGGTGGGTGGGAGATGAGTAGGTAGTTATCTCCTTAGTTCATAGATTCCTAAGTGCAAAGAAGCTGCGTCTAGACTTGACGTGGACACTGCCATGTTCCTCTCTAAAAGAGCCTGCAGGCCTCACCCACAGATTCTCACCCTCTGGCAGGCCTGGGTCTCCCTCAGAATGGGGTGAATGTTTACCATGCAGAGAAAAGAGCGCATCTAAATGGAACAGCCGATGCTGGCGATCACTGGTCTTCACACAGAGCTTGATTCCCCATGCTTTCTGGTCAGCAGAAGCACTGTATTACCCTGCCTCTGCGCTTCCACCAGGCAAAATGGCCTTCCTTACTCCAACTGCACATTGCTCCTCTTTAAGACGTTGGCTTAGCCAGAATCCAGAATCCAGAACAAGTCTAATAAAACACCTTTCAGATCACCCACTTCCCGTCCACTTTGAATGAAACATAAACCTGAATGTTCTGACCTCTGGGGTAGGGATGCCTATCTAGTTTCACCTTCACCCACCCCCTCCTCCTTCCTGGGCCTCCCTGGCTCCCCAGGTGCTATGTGCCTGCTGCTGCTTTATGCCAGGCTTGTTCCGCCTCAAGGACATCGTGCTTCCTTCCCCCTGGAGGTCTTTCCTTCCAGATGTTCAGCTGTCTGATCTTTCTCTTCATCCACGTTTTAAGTCACATGTCAGCTCTGTGGAGAAGGAAAGTGACCTGGCCTGACCCCACCATCTGAGAAAGCCCTCTGCCTTCCACTCATCCCGTTTCTTTCTCTTCATGCCATGATGCTGACCTGAAATTATCTTGTAGTTATTCGTCCATTTTTTTTTTTTTCCCAAAGAGAAGATGCTACGAGGCCTTGTCTGGCTAATGTCATCACCGAATCCTCAGCACCCGAATCAATACTGGATATCTCGTAGGGATACAAAGAGCAGCTGAATGAATCAGTCCACGATCTGCTCAGTGCAGAACACATCACCACTGTGTCTCAGAAGCTCAATGTGGCAGCTACATGCTCTCTCAAGGTGAGTTTGTGTTTCTGTCCCAGGTTGCTTGCTGATTGAGACCCTACCCACCACACATGGCTAGTTAACCATAGTGGGAAGAAAAAGCAACAGTCAACTACATAGTGGTTCTACAGACCCCACACCGGCCCGTCATGATCACATTTGACTCACAAGAAAAGGTAGTTTGGCCAGATCCAGCCTTCTAGGGACAGAGAAAGACAGTCCTACAAAATGCCTAGGAAGGGATTTGGAATTATCTGATCATTAGTGATGACTGCTGTGGAGAAATGAATAGTTTGTTCTGTTTTCAGTGCTTTCCCATTCAGATCCAACTGCCATGTTCTAGTCACAGTAGTTTTCCTTTTCCTGCCAGCGCATTGCCTCTCCAGGTTAATGTGAATATAAATCACATGGGAGGGGTGAGGGGGGGGGTAGCAAATTGCAGATCTGGGTTGAGATACTGCATTGATCTCTAGTTCCCATTTGGTGCTAATATTGTTGACTACTTTGAGTAGCCAGGCTGAAGACCAGTGTGGATGTGTGTTCTACTCTTTCAAATCCCTGGGCATCCTTCCTATAGCATAGATCTGTTTGCAATTTGACCTTAGTTTGCAAGATTCCTTGAACATCAGTTTCCCAAAGTCAATATGAACTCTATGATGAATGTGTTTCCCCAAATGTTAAGATCAATTGCTCAGTGAGGTGGTAGGGACCTTTCTGAGGTGATTAGGTCATGGGGCAGATCTTTCATGGATGGGATTAGTGTCTTTACAAGAGAGACTGGAGGATGCTCCTTAATCCTAATCCTGCTTCCACCTTGTAAAGACAAATGAGAAGTTGGGGTTTTCAGTCTGGGAGAGGAACTAGCACAAAAACACAGAGTTCATTAGCACAAAAACACAGCAAGGCTGACACTTTCATCTCGAACAGCCAGCCTTCAGCACCAAGAGGAATAAAGTTCTACTGTTTATAAGCTACTCCTTCTGTGGCATTTTATTATAGCAGCCTGACCAAACTGGACCAAAAGAGACATTTTGGCTGTGAGAACCCCCATGGGTCCCTGAGCCAGAATACAAGCATATTGTTCCTATTGGTATTTGGGTGCTAAAATGTCACAATGTGACATTTTAACTTCTTCCTAACTAAGATTTGGTTAAAGTAGTAACTGGTTTAGAAATGCAGTTGGGTTCTCACCTTTTATGAAGTTCATGTGCTTATTTCCAGTGTAATTTATTAACTGCATTAGGATTCTCCAGAGAAATGAGATTAATGACTGTGTGTGTGTTCTGTGTGTGTGTGTGTGAGAGAGAGAGAGAGAGAGAGAGAGAGAGAGAGAGAAAGAGAGAGATTGTATGTGTGAAGAGAGGAGAGAGAGGATTGTTATTTTCAAGTATTGGCTTCTACAGTTTTGAAGATTTTAGAAGTATAAAATTTAATAGGGGGAGGCCAGTAAGCTAGAGACGAAGATTTTTAGTTGGAATTCAAAGGCAGTCTGAGATCAAAATTCTTCCTGTGTGTGTGGGGTAGGGGGGGTGGCTACTCTTTATTCAATTAAGGTCTTAAAAGGATTGAATGAGTTGTGATTATGAAAGGAATCTGCCTTCCTCAAACTCCACTCGATTTAAATGCTAACCTCATAATATAAAACAAAAGAAAAAAACAACTTCACAGAAACATCCAGAATAGTGAATAGTGTTTGATCAAATATCTGGGCAACCAAACTGACACAAAACATTAACCATCACATTTACTGTTCACATACTTGACAATGATTCAAATCTCCCTAGTAACAATAACTACCCTAATAAACCACTTATGAAATCTCTAAAGTAGGTCAGTTTAATATTCATTTGTGATTTGAGTTTATTAGCACTGTTATTAGGACTTATTTTAAACAGCCAGAAATGACTCAGAGGGAAGAGGATAACTTAATTACCTTGTCATTTTAAGTAATATTCATATTTCTTCCTTCCTTTATATCTCCTTTTAATTTTCTGTTATAATTTATAGCATTTTAATTAGGCATTCTGATGATATACTTGAACAAAGTATGTGCTTATGGGTAAGTGGGGCCATTAATAGACTGAAAACTTGGGACCCTGTCTGTTTCCTTCAAATGACTTTGAAAGGTACAGATGCTGAACTCTTCAGACATGAATGACAAGTAGCTGCATCAATTCAGTCACTGTTGGCCAGAACCAGAAGGCCAGTCAGCTGAGCAGACCATTCAAAAATAAGGACAAGGGCGACCTGAACATCCTCAATGAGGACTGTTTTCCCTCTGGCTTGACATTTCACCTCCTCCCCTCAGGTGACAGATGTGAAGAGAAATGCTAATGATTATAGAAGGGCAGTAAAGTTGATGCCTTTTGCCTCTTGAGGAAAACGAAACAGATGTCGGAAGTTTTGTGTGCTTTAGCTCTCTAATGTAATGGTGGCTGAGAACTAAGTCTACTCTGGTGGGTCTTCTTACTGTCTGATACCCTAAGGATGAGGGAATAGTGCCTGTGCTGGAGACAGATTATGGAATTTGAGAAATGGGTCATTTTTATAATTCTCAAACAGGACTGCTTTGTTTAGATTTATACCAATCTTATGATCTTGGTTGAAACAGTCAGATACATTTTTCCTTCATTTTCTGAAAAGCAACCTAGGATTGAACACTCCTATGCAGATTGAAGAGGAAGGAATACAATGGTGGTTATGGCTCAAGTGGTTGGAAATACAATCATGTGGCTAGGCCGCTGGTGATGGGCATTGAGTACTAATCAGGATTCAAGCTGTGTCAGCATCTATATTTTTGCATGACCATTATGTTTTTCAGCACTTTAAATCATTTCTATGTAGACTGAAATAAACAACTGCTGGTTACCTTATTCCAAAACCTAAGGCTTAGCCAATATCACCTGATCTTCTAAAATTTAAATACAATTTGACTCAGTAATAGCATGTGATGGAGAACTCAGTGTCTCCCCCAGTATCTGAAAGGTCCTTGAGAGGACATTTCTCGTTTTGAATTCCTCTTCCCATGTCCTCTTACCTTGTACAGGTATGAAAACACAGACCATTTCCCTGACGCCAAGGCATTTTTTGAGCTTTTTTTGAATAGTACCAAAGTGATTGTGCACACAGCCATATTTTCTTCTAACTCCATGGTTTCCTCAGACCCCTGTCTTCCACACGTGGTTTTGACACTCGCCATCGTTCACTAACCAGTCCATTGTCCCATATTTCAGTTAATATTTTTATAGGGTTGTAACCAAGTATTTGAGTTGGGTGCATGGGTGGGCTCACCCCTTTCCTATCCACGTACACACCAAATCGCCTTAGGCATATTTTCTAAGCAAAGTCAGTTATTTCCAAGGAACTCAAAAAAGGACCAAAAACAAAACAAAACAAAACAAAACACCAAAACAAAAAAACCCCAAAAAACCCAAAAAGCAAAACCCACAAAACCCTTCCTATTCTAATTATGAAGAACTCAAGAAATTTGTTTTATATGAAGGTATGACTATTTCCACTCTACCTTTCAAAAGAAAAACAAACAACTCACAAAGATTGATTGGTAAAAAATATCTAACAGCTATGGGCTTATTTTACTTCATGCTTCAACCCTTCCCTGACCTTTAGAAGATGAATTTCTTCTATGCTGTGTAACTGCTGTTCTGTGGAATCATCATTAATTATCAGGAGCCGCAAACAAAACCTGCCATGATGGATTATCTGCAGGTCCCAGCATAATTACTGACTCTAGTCATGGACGACTCTGGCACAGAGGTGCCAGCTACCAGTTTTGTATGTGTGTTGCAAGAAAGTATAATAAAGCTTGAAGAAGAGAAAAGAAAGAGACAGTTCTGGGGGAAGCATACTGGCCTATCTGCTGGTGTTTTTGATGAATGGCTAATACACCCAAGGTAAAATCAGCAATAGGCAGTCTTTCTTTCCTCCGCTTCTCCCTCCTCCTACTTCTCTTATTTAATAAAAGAATGTTGTTACACTTTTTAAAATATAAAAACCCTGAAAGCAAATTCTTTGCCTTGTGTTTATAACAGAGCACAAAGGCAAAAATAGCTTCATTTCCTTTAACTCCGAAGTGCTGCAAATGGATAAATCTCCTCTTTACAAGAGACTCATGGTGAGAAAGTACATTTTTCCTCCCTCTGTACAGAGTGCAAAGCACATTTGCTTCAAGCTTTCAAAAGGCAGTATGGCTGCATGCCTCACATAGATATTACTTGTGAGAATTAAAGTGAAATGTTAGGGGATACTTACGTCACCAGGGTCGACCTTCAGAGAGAGCTTGTTTAAGCAAACCAACAGGGCATAGGTACTTCAAGTAAGGCATCGCTGTAAGGAGCTCAATGAAATAATAAGATGCTTACCAGTCTTTTCAGAGACAGGCTGACCTTTCACTGATTATGTGGGGGCAGAGTGATGCTTTGGAAATCGGTTAGGTGTGTCAGGAAAGGGGTGTGTGTGGTGGATATTCTCTCAGTCTCCATGAAGTAAAGGCTGTCTCATTACCTGGTGCATTTTAATAAAGAAGATAGAATTTAATAAAGAAGATAGAAATTTCTTTAATTTAATAAAGAAGATAGAAAATAGTATGTTCCTGACTAATGGTAGATAAATCCATAGTAAAATCAGCCATGGTTGTATTTTTTCTTTCTTTCCCCATTTTTCTCTCTTTCTTAGTGGGGGTGATCATTTCAGTACTTCATCTAAGAAAATCTGAAACTGAGTTTTTTACCCAACACAAAAGATAGATGACAAGACATTATCAAGAAATTTTTGATAAGAGCCGGGCACGGTGGCTCATGCCTGTATGTAAGCTTCAGCCCATGAAATGGCTGGGGCTAGGGATCGTGGTTGGAGTTCCTCTTGGGGCAACACAGCAAGACCCACTCCCCCCCCCCAAAAAAAAATAGCTGGGCATGGTGGTGCACACCTGTAATCCTAGCTACCTGGGAAGCTGATGCTGGGGCTTGCTTGAGTTCATAGTACCTTGGGCAACATGAGCCTACAGTTCCATGGGCAAAAATAGTGAGACCTAGTCTCAAAAAAAAAAAAAAAGAATTTTTTGATAAGAATGAAATTTTAGAACAAATACATGAAATAGTGTTTCCATATATTGGAATAGATGGAATAGTAGTGTATGATCTCAAGTTGTGTTTTGGGATCATATTTGTTTCCAAGGAAATATAATTCTAAACTTATATGGCAGGAGATTCAGTACACGTTATTTGAGGTGCTTTTCTTTAAGACACCTCTTTATATAGAGAGGAAATAAAAGTGTATGTCCTTTGGGGCAGAAGACATGAGGCTTTTAGATTCAGTTCTGCCCTTTCCAACCTGTGTAACCTTGAACAAGTTATCTATTCTAAGCCTCATTTGGAAAATCATGATATTATCAATCAATGAATAATGTGAGGATTAGGATCAGGGAAATTGCCTGTTATCGTGCCCAGTGTATAGTAGGTGGTAAATGGATGCTCACTCTTAATAGTCTGATGAGAATAGCTTAAAGTGGACAGGATCATTGGATCTGATGGCTGTGAGGATGAGTCTTCAACTGGTAATATATAGTAGCTGTAGAGTTGTGACAAAGTGATGCCATAAAGACACTTACGTGCACATGCGCACATTCTGCTACCACTACTGCCATCACTGCTAGCAACCTGAAATTTACCAGGATAGTTGGAACTAGTTATGGGTTCTTGAATCTAATAGAAAGGGTTTTATTTCTGATAGTGCAAAATAAAAATAAATCAAAATCAAGATATTGTTTTTATCAAATTTCTATAGCTAAAATCAAGGAATATAAGATATATGATCTGAAATACAACCTTTGTGGAGTTGTATTGTCATAATATTCTGAAGATATTCCCTTTTAAACTTAGACTTTCTGAATTCTAACTCTGTCCCTTACTAGCTCTTTTACTGTGGCAAATTGTTTAACACCTTGCTATCTCATTTCATTCATCTATAAAGTGGGTATAGTTATAGTATCTATGTATAAATAGCTTGAGGACAAGTGGTTATTACCTACAAAGTGTTTATAACAGCAAAACACTTGGTATTGTTCTTAGTATAATCATTTCAAGTCATTCTTGTTTCACAATCATAGGTCAACGATGGAAAAAAATGCTGTGTTTTCCCTCCTTACTTCCCTTTGGAAACAGGATGATTGAAGGGTTTGCTTGTTTTCTTAAAGTAAATGACAGCACTGCTTGACATAGTTGGCTGATCAGCAGAGGAAGCGAGTGGTGACAGCTCACATTTGAGGGATGCTCGCATGAAGTTCAGAATATGTTATTGCCAGATTGTGGAATTTCTAGAGTACAAAATGGATGATGCTATGAAGACTGCAAATGAATTAATCATATAGTTCCATACGATCAGAAACATCCATTTCAATGAATTTGAACCTAAATAAGAAAAAAACAACACTATGGAAAGATATTATCTAAAGTAAAAATTCAGTATAAACTTGTGAAGAGAATTAGCGAGATGAGGTTCCGAATGATTTTAGCACAAGAAACAGACCACTAGGAAGATTTTTTTTTTGCATGGGGGAGAGATTGGTATCTGCAAGAAGGTTATGGTAAGTTGAAAACAAATGCTCAAACCTGAAAAATAGCACAATCACATCTATAGTATAACACCATAGTGCTACTGTGCTAACCAAAATAGAACAGACATTAAATAACTTGAGCCTCCCCTTATAAAATGTCTAGTTTTTAATTATATTGTTTGATCTTTATCACTTATATTGGATAAAGTCCACTGATCGGAAGGTTAATTTTCCTTTGTGATTTTGAAAATATTTTCAAAGTTTAATAATGATCAGAATCACTACAAATATAAGCATCTTGTAAATGTGTATGTGTCACAGATAGAGACAGAGTAATGTATGTTTCCTTAACATACATGAAACTGTTGTCAAGCACAGAGCACAGCTAGAGAGCAGGCTTAGCATAATGCAGAGCAGCATGTGTATTTGAAATGTGCATTTGAAATGTGATAAGTGCTTACTCTGTGATTAGAAACAAAGGACGAAATGCTGTGGATACAATGATGGGTAATGTACAGCCCTGATCCTCAGAAAGCATCCAGTCTAGTGAGGAAACAAATAATGAGCAGTTAAAAAAAAAACTGTACAATCCCTCTTGATAATCAAAAACCTATATTATATTCAAAATCATGAAATTATGTTTTATGCAGGCCCCCAGAATGATAGAAGCAGAGGAATCTCTATGTAAAAAGAAGAGGCAGTTTTTCCTTTTCTCTTACAGAATACAGAAATGCAGACTGTTGAAGGATCAAAAATGGGGGGAGAAGGGGAGATCAGAAAGGAAAAGTAGAAGAGACACAGGAATTGAATATCTTAACAAAGAACACAATTAAAGAAACTAATTTCTTAAAGGGAGGGGAACATCATGAAAGTTAAAACAGTGGAGATGGGAGGTAGGAGAAAATGCCATTAGGTTTGACAGGAAAGAAGTAAATTCTGATCTTTGATGAACAGGTAGTTTCAGAAAAAATTTAAAATTTGATAAAGTTTTAAGATTAAAAATTAGATGAACCTGTCAGGAGCTAAGATGGGAATGATTAAGGACATGGTTGGGTACAGACCAAGTATTTAAAAACCTTAATTAAAAGAGAAAGAATTTATGGAAGTCAAAAAGAAATAGGAGTTAAATCAGGAAAGAGTTTTATGATTAGAAAGCAGGAAACCTTTTCATATTTGAAAGAGGAAGACAAAATATCCATTGAATGAAATCAACTAAAAATATTGACTAAACTATGGGGTAAAATTAAAGAATATATCAAGTTAAAATCTATTTTAGATAGAAGACAATAATTACACAGATTATAAAGGAGTGAGGACACTTAGAAAACAATGGAAATATATTAATTGCTTTTCCTTCACTAAAACCCATGCACTTGGCATAGAGTCCAATGTTTTTAGACAAATATAAAGAATGTCTTCTATAGTTGGGATACATATACTTAATGGAATACTATTCAGCTGTTAAAAATTAAACCTTGCTTCTTGCAACAACAAATGCAACTTGAGATGGTATGCTAAGTAAAATAAATCAGGAAGTAGACAAAAATACTCTATTGTTTCATTTGTATATATGATATAAATAACTGAAACAAACACACTATAATAACAACACAACTAAAACAACAAACGCAGAAAAATGTGTTTACCGGAGGGGAAGTGGAAAGGGAGCTGGGAGGAACAGGAAGAGTGCACCAATGCAATGAATGACACCGGAACTTCAGTGAGAGTGTGATGAGGTTTGAAGCTCTACTCCTGAAACATATAATATTGTGAACTAGTGTAATTCATAGATATTTTATTATAATCAGGAATTTCTTGTATCATCTGCTGTATGCTTGTGTCCACAGACTTTTCCGGCTTTATTACCCACTGAGCTATTTATGCTGTGGATTCTCTTTCAAAAACTTAGAAAGGTTATTATTTTCTGCCCTTACAATACTTGAATGTGCTCTTATCTTTCTCAGAAATATTTCTCACGAATGCAATATATCCCTTAAACCTCAGCCTCAGCAAAAGCATTCACACAGACATGTTCCTTAACTCAGTATTGCAAGTTAGGTTCCTCTGTTTTGCTTTGACAGTATCCTGTTCTCTTTCTTTTTTATGAGGCAGAGTTTTGGGATTATGATTGATCTCTGCACCTCTGCAAAAAGTTTGAGGGATTGATATGACTATTGGCAAATTCATTTGACCTACTATACATGGGCTTTGGTGACAAAGGGTAAAATCATGCTGATTTGTAGCTTGAGACCCTTCCTGAAACTTAAGCTAGATGATTATCCCAATAGCTATGTGAAATATATAGAAATTTCTAATGTCTGCATATCATGGATTCCAAGAATCTATTAGCATCTTGGTTTTATAGTTGCTCTGAGTCAAAAATGAAACTGAATTCTTTCTAGAGAGGCACTGAATTTATTTCTTCCACTCCCAATCTGATACCTCAATGTCTTTGAAGTCTTTGGGGGGTGAGGATGGTTCTGTGAATCAGAAATGGCAAGGTTGTGTAACTACTCTGGGTGGTTGAAAAATCTCAAGGAAATGTTTTGCTTGTTTTGTCCAGTGGCAAGATGGAGATAAGCAAATTTAATTTTGTACTTTTCTATGTGGAAGCTTTATATCTCATTAACTTTACACTTTGCTTTCCCACTTTGTCTGGGAAGGAGATTTCCTATTAGGTACCCCGAGCAGAAGCTTTTTGGTATATAAAATAGTAATGTATCACAATCTATGACAATTTACAATTTATGGAGTGTGACATGTGATGAATTAAGTTATTATTTTTTCTACCTTGTCCACAAACATTACTTCTAAGAGTTCAGCTAAGCAATAAGTCAACAAGAAGCATTCTCTAAATCAATAGGTAAAATTAATTTTGGTGTGCCTACATTATGCCAGGTATTGTTACAGACATTGAAGATTGGATGTGAACAAGAGAGACAACCATCCTTGTCCTCAGGGGGTTGACTAGGCATTCTGTGTAAGACTGAAACCTGCAGTTGTTTGATAAAATGGCATTAATATCACTAGTTACCAGTGTGAATAGATTAGTTCATGTTTCAGCATTTATAACTCACTATAAATATAATTAAGTAAGATGGTAATGATTTGATGTCTCTCCTTACTATAAACTCCATGGATTCAGATGAAGCTCGTCTTTGGTACCATATTCCCTCCACAGAAAGCCAAGCTGATACCTATCAAGATGCAGTAATCCTGAATAAAGGTGTGATGTTTGCTTGCTAGGCCATTCTCCTGAACATAAACTAAACTCTAGTAATTAATTAATTGTCTGCCAATTTCTATACTTATAGGTATTATGAGGTAACATGAAATCTTTCTCAATTTCCCTCCTAATAGGAAATGTTCTTATTTACTCATATGTGTGCTCACATTCAGAATTAATGTCATGTTTTCTTCTAGGTTGTTACCCTAAAGAAAAGTTCAGTCTCATAGACTGAATTCTTAAGGTGCTATCAAAAGTTACCAGCATAATACAGCCCATTTCATTTTATTTTAATTGTTGGTTACCATTTCTCATTTCTTTGTACCTTTTCTGCTTTGGCAAAACTAATATCCAAAGCCAGTTAGCTACATTCTATTCTAAATGTCCATTATGACCTGTGATATAAACATCTCTTTCCATTCCCTCCACATTGTGGGTGTGTATTCAGATTTATTTTCTACAGTACTTGACAGAGTCAAGTTAGCCTTTGAAGGCTTACAATGATTGAATTTTTATTTGTTCTATTAAGGTCTTAGTTGTTTGAGCTTGCTGTTTATCTTGATTTATTCTTGTTTAATAGATATAATGCCCTTCTTGATCTCAATAAAGATAATCAAAAATTCTCTATTATTTTCTATTGCATTAAAATATTTTTGAGAAGTATTTTTTTCCTTTTTTCTGTTAAAGTTGTAGGGTTTTGGTTTTAATAGTGATGTCACGATTACTTGCTATTTACTGACATGTCAATTTAATTGATATTTCTTTTTATAGAAAAATCAGGAAATTTCTGAGTTAGGACACCCATGTGGTCTTTTTAAGAGCAACACACCTTCTTGAACCTTGACAGGTGGGTGGGGTAGGATGGGAGGAGGGGAAGCTACTCTGAACTCTGTCCTTGCTTGTCTACTTGTCACTTGAGTTGGGCATCCCTAACAGATTCAGAGATTCAGAGCAAAAGAGTGGGCCTCTTTCTAGAGCATGAAAGTTATGTCTTTGTATGAAAGTACGGGATGTAATCATGTCAATTTTAAGATTTCTATTATAAGCACCTTTCTGCTGAATTTCTCTATATCAAAGATACTTCAAAACATGGATACTCTAGAAGAGTTGGAAGAGTTACGACTCTGTCATGTCTCAGGCTGAAGCACAAAGATACATCCAAGTGGTTTGTACTTAATGAGATCTGGGCCTTGTAAAGCTCTTCAAGTGCCTGAAAATAAGAAATATTCACAATCTACTTAAATATCAGGTCATCCTGTTTATGAGACAGTCTTCTATTTTGTCAAATCAAAGTTGGTTTGTTTAAGTTGAAAACAAACACTCAGCAATAACAAACACTCAGCACTTCATTTATTATATGGATTTGTGTAAATAACATACACAATCATATTTTAGAAGCAGTGCTGCTTCTGATTATCCAGGAAAGAATTTTATAGAAATTCTTTTTATACATATTTAACTTTAATTTCATCTTCTCTAAGAGTCATTTGTGAGTTTTCTAACATAGAAGAGAACACATTATTATAGGATAATTAACTAAGCTTTTTAAAGACAATTTTCTTTCCTAAATTCATTCTGTACCCATTTTTTTCTCTCAACATAATCAGTTAAACACACTGAAGTCATCTTCAAGGTTGTATTTACAATAGAGTTCAACAGTTGGAGTTGAGAGGCTGCACACTAAGTGATGGTTATAATCTATGTGGAGTTTCTTCATCCTCATCCTTTCATTTATTTTTTTAAAAAGATATTTTTAGGAGTTATCTGAGCATTTCAAAATGCCATTGATTAAGTTTGTCCCAGGCTACATCCTTCTTCTGTTTGCTTAAAATAAACTAAATTAAGACTGTGAACTGTGATATAAAAGATGCATGGATCTGAATACAAGTAAATTCCTTCAGCTAAGTTTTATTTGGGGAAAATTTTCATCTTATATTAAATTGGCTTAAAATAACTATAGTAGGTATGACTCAAACGTAGGTGCTAAGTGACTGAATAAATTGTCAGTCTTTTAAGGATAACTTGAAGTAATGGGTTTAATCTCCTCCCTTCATCTGCACTGAGTGTGGTTATCAAATGCAAACCTAGCTTTTCACAGGTGAGATAAAGAATCCAATCATAGACAAAAGGTAAGGACTTCAGCTTAATGCTGGGCAAAAGACTTAGAAGGGAAATACACACTCATGTCAGCTAGCTATTGGGTGGCAGCTTGGCCAGAGGAAGGTTCCAGAGAGCATTTATCAGCAAAAGATAGCAAGGGTATTAGCTGGAGGAGCAGGCTTTTTGTATGTTCTCTACACATTTGTTCTGAGTGCTTTTACAGCTGTGCCCAGCATGAAGCTAACACAGCATGTATGATACTGTCCATTGAATGTATAAAAACACAGACAGGGTAAATTCTGATTCTTTTGCAGTTAAAACTGTTTGAATCCTTCTGTAACTGTTCTGAAGTCTACTGTGAATTTTAACCTTAGTCTTACCAATCATATGACTTTAGGTAAGCTTACATTTAGTTTTTGCATATGGAGAATGGGAATTTGCCCAGGCTCTACTTCCATACACTGGCCCTCCTCATCAGCATTCCCCAGTCCTCAGTCATAGCAGGGAAGGCCCCTGACACAGCGCACTGCACCATGGGAAGACCAACCCCCACCAACAAATCAGATAACAGTACTTTGGAGCGGAGCCTAGACTGAGCTCCAGCCCGGAGTCACCAACATCCCACTCTTGTGGATTTCTAGTGAACCCACAATCTGGAGACAGTGTACAGGAGAACACAGACTGGAGGTGGGGTTGGGGGGCTGGGGCCAGAAGCCTAAAGGAATGGCTGCACAGGAAAGCATGCATGCAGTGAAGTTTATTTGTGCAACAGTCTTTTTATAGCAATTGAACAAAGGAATTGTATTTGAATCATGCTGCATATCACATCAACTAGTTTGTTATGCTTGTACATTTGCAATCAGCCTATGTGCTCAGCTTCCAAGATGGTCAAGGATAAGAAGAAGGGAGAAAGGGGGGGGGGGTAGGGATGAGGAACTGCTTGACCAAGGAAACTGCCAAGAGACACATTGAGGGGTGGATCTCCCTTGTAGATGATATGCATTTCTTTATCATGCCAGTCTTCTCAGTGATTGGATCAGTCCCTCTGTGTGTTTGTTGGGTCACCACAGGGTCTTTATGCAGCATACCCTATAGCTGGAACTTCAGATACTGTTAGCCAAGACCCAGACAAGAGGACGCGTGGGAGAAGTTACAGGGACTTGCACCTCTACTCCTGCCCAACAACCACCACAGTGCACAAACTTAGCAAATATTTCCACAAGTCAGTGATACCACTAATAAATAATGCCCGCTGGCATCAGTGGTACTAGCCTAGCATGGGTGGAAAATGGAAATTCTTTTACCCAAATTTAACTGATTTGCCCATTATTTATGTAATATTGGGAACACAAGGTCATACCTCCCTGGGTGTACATGCCTCACTTACTCCACAGAATCTTAAAATTGGAATTCTAATGATTCATTTTCTGAAAGGATGGTGTGAAAAGTGGATCATAAAACATCCATCCAGCACAGATAATGTTTAGTGTCATGGGAATCAAAGGCCTCCGTGTTCCTGGGGAAAGACTGCTCTGTGACTACCCATAAGCCATCACTGAACTGTCCATCCTCAGTGACAAATGACAACTTGCTTTAATAACTGCAAGAGAGCTCATCTGTGGTCACCTTATGCTTATAATTTTCAGTTAGCAACAACTAATAGCTCGGTAACTCAGCTCCTGAAAGTCAGCAAGTCAGTCTAGCTCCAGTCCTATGTCCTCACGACTAAAAGTCAGCCTGTATCTTAATGTGCCTACCTGGAAATACCCACTAAATGGGTGATTCCTTGTCCTCAAACCCAGCAAGATAAACTTGTTGCTCTGCTCATAGCTTCACACAATTCCCTCTCCATGGCCAGCAAAACACTCAACCTTTACTGCTTATTTCAGATCTTTAACAGTATGCACTTTCTTGATATGTGTCTGACATACAGGAGATATTCAATCAACTTAATGATCAACATGGTTGGAGTTTCCACAGCTTCTACTATTAATAATGGCATTAATACTACAGGGTGCACTGAAATTGTTCTGTTCTCTTCTGGTAATCAGGAAAAAAAAGATGGAGAAGGAAGAAGTGATTCAAGATTTGCCATTAATTTAGGAAATTATTATGTAATTGTTGTGGGAGAAGGGAGGGGCTATTAGATGGCAGGAAAGACACTGAAAGTTATATAGCTAAGAGAGTAGTAGACCTTGATTTCAATCAGGGAAGGTTTCTTAAGAAATTAATCTTGATAATTGGAGGGATGCTTAACTTTCAGTAAAAAAGCCTGGACTTGGGATGGGAGATTCTTATCATCCACTAATTGTCACTTCTTTTACTCTGGGGTGGAGAAAGTTTTGCACTCCTCTCCTCCTCTCTGGCCCTCATCTACCCACCATTCAGCATCAGAAAGTCAGTCACCTTTGTTTTGCACTTTTATTCAAGGCATGCTAATAAGAGAAATCTTTGCTATCACTTTGCTATCAGAACTGGGATTTATTTCTGATCGGCTTCCTTTTTACAATTTTTTATTATAGAAATAATTTATTTATATATGTATTCCACATCATTGTAATCCCCTGGGGTCACCCACCACTTCCCCTCCCTGGTCACTCCCGCTGGTCCCCCCTCCCCAATGTGTACATTTGTTTGGTTGTCCATATATTAGTGAAACCATTTGGTTTCTTTTTCTTTCTGACTTGTTTCTGCTGATATGATTTCTTCTAGGTACATCTATGATCGGCTTCCTTTTTATTGCCTTTTAGAAAGCATACTGATAAACCAGAAACAATTTCAGATGTTATCTTGTGAAGCCCCACACCAGCCCTATTCTTCCAAAGACCATCTGGGACTTTAGATTTGGGTGGAGAGAAGGAGGAAGGGGTGTGTATAACTGACAATAATGAACCCTGAAGGTTCAGAAATTTCCCTGAGGATACCTTACACTGTGACTGGAGGATTTAGACCTCTTCATTTTGTCCTGCCGGGGAAATCTCTGCAACATGGGTCTTAGAATGCTGACTTTGTTTTATCATATAAGTGTTCTGCTAAGAAATCACTCAAAATTCTGATTTTCACTGTCATTTTTACTTGCAAAGGGACAAATTAACCTAAATTAGCTTTAATAAATGCTTGTGAAGGATAATTCATTCTGTAAGTTTCAAATGTCAAGATTTGTGTTGATTAGAAAAATTCTTTCTCAGAAATATAAATTGGCAATTTAAATTCCTAAATATTAACAGCATGTTGTAAAACAGTATGATTGATTGAAGTTATCAACAGTGTTTCACAACTTTGTTTGAAATTCTTACACATTTCTATTTATTCTAAAAATCTCAATTACTTGAAGATTTACATCAAGAAATTTTCTAAAACAAAATGTGTTATAGATGTTAGTTATGTATTGTAAAATCATCATAACAATTAATCCTTTATTATGTAAATTTATGCTTAAAAAAGACATGCAGTCTGTGTCTTGTAAAAATAAGGACTAGATACACAAACAATATAAAAAGAAGTGTATCTAATAGTTGCAACAAATAGAAGATAAAACAAACACCATTATCAATGTTAAAATATAATACCTAGGAATAAATCTACAGAACTTGTGAAGCTGTCTACACTCATCACTATAATTTATTGCTAAGAAAAACTGAAGAAGATATAGTTAAATAGTAGAAGCATACAATGTTCATAGACTGGAAAACTCAGTGTATATAGATAACATAAGATGCTAGACAAAATCCCATTCTTACACTATGAAACAGAAAATCCTTTTATGAAGCTATAATAATTAATATAATGTTGTACTGGAACAAAGATGTATTATTCTAGTGGGTACCAAAAGAACAAAAGAGAGTCCAAAATTATTCTTGGACAGAGAGTAACCAAAATTTAGAAAACAAGTTCTTCTGCAACTTGGTAACTATCTTAATAAATGATCCTAGATTTTATATATATATATATATATGAGAGAGAGAGATTAAGAGAGAGAGGTAACCTTGGTTTATAATTTATATCATGGACAAAAATTATAATTGGATTGTCATTCAAGAAAATTTAAAAGGCAAAACAATATATCTTCTGGATGAAAAATGATATCTTCATGAACTGAGTATTTTTTCTTAAAGGTAGAGGTAAAAAGTATTAAGTATAAAAGATTAATAAATTAAACACCTTCTACCTATCAACAGACATGAAGAGAATGGAAAGGAAAGCTATATACAGGGAGAAAATATTTGTTATACATGTAATCTAGAGCTGGGTTTATATTTAGAACATATAGAAGTCTCCTACAAATCAAAGACAAAAAGACATAAACTAGTGACAAATGATCAAGGGACTTAAACAGATGACAACAGGATAGTCATATAAAATTCTTTTCAGCATCATAAGTCATTATGAAATGCAAGTGAGAATATGATACTATTTTCCATCCCTTGAAGTGACTATTGTGATGGTGGTAAACCTGAGGATTAAATGAGGATATGGAACTGATGGGAGTATACACAGATAAAGAGCAATTAAAAACTTGGCAGTATGTTATAGAGCTAAGCATATGATCTAAAAATTCTACATATATATCTCTGTATATAAAATTATTAAAAGAGAAGGCATACACAAAAATATCCATTGTGATGTACTCAACCCAAAAATCCATCAAAAAGTGAATATACAGGTATATTGTGATATATTTATATATTGCAATATTGTAAAGCAGTAATAAGTAATACATGGAATTCATAGATAATGCCCTCATCACAAAAGTTTATTTTTAACCCATTTGAAATAAGTGAACAAAAACATACCTGGTGGCCAGAAATTATTTTAAGCTATCCACTCAAGAGATGTGTTCACCAAATGAGATATACAAAAGTATTTATAGCAATGCCTTTATTAAAATAATAAACTAGAAGTTATCTAAATTTCATAGTCTAAAAAGAAACTGCGGTATATCCATATAATAGGCTATATTGATCAAACAGTATAAATGAACTATAACTCTGCACAATGAGGTGAATCAACATTACAAGCAATGTTGAAAAAATGCCTGATACTAAGGGGTATACACTGATTATACCTATTAAAAGATTTAAACAGACACATTGAATGAATGGGCTTAGAAATTTGGATCATAGCTATTGTTGGGAAGTGGGAAGCAGTGAAGACATGTTGCATGTTGGTTACATTATAGCTGTTGATGTAATAATTACATGAATATATTCATTTTGTGGAAATGCACCAACAGTAAATACATGATGTGCACATTTTTGGTATGCTTTTATTCTTTAATAAAGAGTTTACATAAAAAGCTAAGTCTCCTAAGATATCATATTCTATTTAAATTCTGCTGCTGATTTTAACTTGATTAATGCAACAGATGTGCCCCTATAATTAATTAAATCACAGTTGCAATCAAAGTCATTTGCTTATTGATTTATGTGATCATTTTGAAGGTGCTTTATCTTCATTTGCCATTGACCTTCCATTGACGGATACATAAACACTTCAGTTTAGGTGACTATTCTTTCTTATCTCTCACCATGAGACTATCCATGAATATATAATACATTGACAGCAATTTGTCTTTTAAAAAAGAATCTTAAAAAAATCTTAAAGATAATTAAATTTGTCTATTGCATAAGATTGGCTTATTCTATATCTATCAAATTTTATAAGCAAGATCTGTAGAATTACAAGATGAATTTTTGGTATTTGGAATGGAAAACAGGAATTATATAGTTTATCTTTGTATTACAAAAAAGATCCAGAAGCTCAAGAAAATAAGTTGCATGACACCTATGACTTACTCATCCACCTATTCTTTCAATAATACTTATTGAGCACCTACAAAGTTGTAAATATTTTATTAGGCACTTTGCATATATCCAATGATATATCAGGTGATTTACATTTCAGTTTAGAATACAAATAATATAATTGATACATAAATTATAGGATACAGTATATGGTAACTTATACCATGAAAAATGGAAAAGACCAGAGTGAGGTGGGGTTGGGTCAGCAGAGCTCAGGAGTGATGTTTAAGGGAATTATCAGTGAAATCTCATTGGTGCAATGAGATTTAAGGTTAGCCTAAGTGGGAGAACTAGCTATGCAATGTCTGAAAGAAGAGCTTTCTGACAGAGTAGCCAGCACAAAGGCAACTAATGCATGGGTAAGACTGGTGTTTGAGGAATAGTAGGAAGCCACTTTGGCTGAGGTATTATATTAGCCAAAGACAAGAATAACAGGAGTTAGTGTTATGGGGTGGGGCATGTGGTCCAGATTATACAAGGTCTTGTAGTCCAGCATTGAAGCATCGTTTTTTGGTGGCATATAAATAAACCAAACAAAATGTCAAGAAAAAAAATTAACACTATCTATTTGACCACAGAATTGAAGCATACAGTAAAGGCGGGGGTGCAAAATAGGGGAGGGATGAACACAGAGGAATATGGTGGTGGTTTATGAGTGATAAGGTTGGGGGAGAGCTGTGGGAACTACACTAATATAAGAAAAAGGAAATTTAAATAAAAATAAAATGAAAACAGGCAGGCTTGGTTTCACTCTAAATGAAATAGCAAGTCCCTGGAGGATCCTGAGCCAGGAGTAATGTGGTCTGGTGTATCTTAAAAAACAAAAACAAAGACAAAAACCATGTGACTTCTGTGTTAACAAATCATAAATGGACATGGGTCTAAAAACTACTTATGAAACTTCTTATGGAGCTATTACAGCAACAGAGGCAGGATAATATGAAAGACTAATTCAGTGAAGTGAAGAGAATAATACATGGTCAGGTTTTGAATATATTTTGAGAGTTCAATTAATGATTAGGAAATAAGTAGACTGGACATCCAGTATTAGATAGAAAGTCAAGGATGACGCCAAGGATATTTATCAGAGTAGTGGGAAAAATGATAACATGGAACAACAGCTGGGGCCTCAAATATCAATAACTGTGAATGAAGCAGTTTTGAATAGAAAGTTCAGGGGCACATTTTTGAACATGATTTGAGGTTTCTGTAAGACATCCAATTAGAGCTATGAAGGCTCTTAGATTTGGGGAGAAGAGTCTGTATAAGGGACATAAATTTCAGAGTTTCCCTATATTATTGGATAGACTGTGTCTGTCCAAAATTCATATGTAGCAGTCCAACTCCTCATGTCTTAGAATGGGACTATATCTGGAGATAGAGCCTTTGAAGAAGTGATTAGTGGTCAGAATAAGACCATTATTGTGTCCTAATCTGATATGCTTGGTGTCCTGAGAAAAAGAAGACTTTGAGAAACACATGAGTAATCAGAGATGCACAGAGAAAAGACCATATGGGCACAAGGAGATGACCCCCTGCAAGTCAAGGAAAGAGCCTCAGAAGAAACCAACCCTGCCAACAACAACATTGGACATCTCGTCATTCTTCAGAATGATGAGGGGGAAAATCCATTTCTGCTGTTAAACCATCCACCCAGTGTGTGGTATGTTGTTACAGCAGACCTGGCAAACTAATCTGCCATATAAAAGTCACTTAAAGGCATGATCGAATGAAGTCATCAGGGAACTGAGTGAAACCTGGGGGTGTTAGAACATTCAGAGGTTGGAATGTGCAAAGGCTCAGGAGAATGAGCAGCCAGTCAAACAGAAAGGAAACAAAGAGAATGTTTTCTTTGGTGCTAACTGAACAAATTGTGACATGTGGGAGGGAATACTCGACTGTGAAAAATGCCACTACTAGGTCAAGTTGGGAGAGAGCTGAGAATTAACAGTGCATTTTCAGTGTAATGAAGTGGAGCAGAGCTGAAAGAGAATGGAAGGAGGCAAACTGGAGACAGTAACTAGAGGAAAACACTGAAGAATTTTGTTACAAAGAGCAAAATCCTGGGATTCTCAAAGGAAAGATGGCATCAAGTGAGGGATAATAAAAAGTAAAGCAGATAATAATAATAATCCAATGCAGACAAAATTTAGATGACACTAAAGAAAGAAGAAACTTCTAGAGCAAAAATGTCCTTGAGTAGGTGAAAAAGGCAATTTTATGCATCATATTTGAGCGCAGTATCTACAGTCATAGTGGGGGAAGATATGTGAACAATATATGGTTGGATATCTAATCCAATTTTCTTGTATTTCACAAGAGATTCAGAGTAATCAGTTGAGAAGGGAAATGAAAGAGGTGTTAGGAACTGGGGGAAGAGAGAAGGCAGTCTGATGTAGCTATAATGTAAAAGAGAACGAGAAATGTACAGCATGATTTCCTAATGACATTAAGGATTTTCTTGGGATTTAGACCTTATTTTGAGGGAGAACATTCAGCTTGTGTACTTATCTTCAACAATTCTCAAACACTCAAATCTATGCACAGCTGTGGTTTAGCAAGGATGTGCAATGGAGCAAGGTGAGCTGTCATTGGGCTGAGGGGGAAGCTCAGAGACAATCATGAGTGAGCACTGAATTTAAGCTCGATGAATAGGGAAACAAGAACCCCAAGATTTTCAGGACAACCCTGAAAAAGCCTAAGGGTATAAAGGCCCCAATAGGGTGAAAGGGTTTTGAGTGACTAGTTGGCAAATGCCACAAGAAAAAATTGTTAGAGGCAAGCATATCCATGGATTGAAATCAATGAACAAAAGCACAATGAGAAACCCCATATTTATAGTCTCTGTACAAGACACTGATTCATTATAAAGGAAAGCATTAACTTTACAGTGGAAAGGGTAAAGCTATTACTTTGACCAAATGATCAAAGTTAACCTCAACAGTAATGGGACAAATTAACATTACATATCAACTGGTATGATGCATTGAGGAGAATGTAATGGCTTTAAGTGTGTGTATTTGCATGTATTTGGTTTTGCATGTATTTGATTCTATCCTTGAAACAGCACTTCTAAATGTCTTGGAGCTTCCTGGGGGATGGGAATATCTTTTGTTCTACTGAGCTGACGCTTAGTGGACTTCTGGATGGGAGCTGGCCAAACCATGATTGGAAATTCGGAATGTTTAGCCCCACCTTGACTTCATTCTCCAGAGAGAGGAGAAGAGCTACCAATGGCTTATAATTGATGAAACCTCCCTAAAGAAGTCTACATAAAATATTCAATAGTATGGGATTAATTAAGAGACCTTCAGATTGGTGATCATATCTACCTAGCAGGAGGATGGGTGATATACCCCCAATTTTATGATGACAAAGTTCTGGGTTGGTCTAGACCTTGCCCTTTTCCTTTCTATGATTGTACATTGTCATCCATTAGTAAAAATAAGTGATTTCCTTGAGTCCTATGAGCTGTTCTAGCAAATAATATAAGCCAGTGGGAAGGAAGACATGAGAACCTCCATTTGGTAACAAGTCAGACAGAAACTATAGACTACCTGGGGACCTACTACTTTCAATTGGCATCTAAAGTAGGGGGGCGGTCTGTGGGACTAAGCTCTTAACTCATGGGCTCCAACACTATCTCTGGGTTGTGTTGGAATTAGGTTAAACAGTGGGACACCCAGCTGGCATCACAGAATTGCTTAGTGTGAGATGGTAAACAGCCTCCATGTCTGGTGCCAGAAGTGTTATTTGTGAATGTGGTAATAATGTGTGAGCGCAGGAGAAACACAGGAGGAAGAAATGAGTTTTTTTTCCTGCACAGTGACATAAACAGGCATAAGGCCACAATTAGATTATTTCCAGTGGATTCAAGGAGTGTTTTTAGTGACATAGTCAAATGTGGAACTTAAGACTTCTGACTACACAGTACATTATGTTGCTTCTTGATTTATCCTTGAGATGAATGCTTTATGCAGTCTTTGGAAATGTTCAATTATGTTAAATGATTTTATTGTTTCACCACACTTTGCAGAATTTATTGTTCTGCTTTTAATTTGACAGGCGGTCTTATTGAATACTTGGGAAAAATGAATACTTAGACTTTCATTAATAAACTGGAAATTGCTTGAGGATAATCAATGTGATTAATATTTTTAACTAGTGGTGCAGCTACATTCATGTTAATGAAAGGTAAACACACCAATTCTGTCTGATTTCACAAATCAATTTTGTTTAATAAATCCTAAAATGGTCTAGGAAATAAATGGTTGAAACCTCCAGTTTAATGTCTTTCTATTTCTGTCTAAAGCATCCTATGATCATTTAGAAATGCGTTAGCTCTATAGCTAATGTCTTAAATAAATCTCTCATACCATTTTATACATTTCTAGACATCTGAATGGTGTCATCCTTATTTGACATTATTCTATTATCCTAAGTGAAGCTTTAAATTTTTATTACAACCAGAATTTACTAAATCCAAAAGGAATCAATTAAGAAGAGTTTAATAATAATATAATGAATATTTATAAGTAATTAAGAATTGATTAATGGAGATAAGGAGTCTTTAGCAACATTTCAGAATAATTTTGTACTCAGGTTTCTGATATTAGGAACCAACAATTGTAAATATTATTTTCCTTGTCCAAGTATGGTTTTTAGAAGAATAATATAGTATGTATCAAACAAATTTCTGACCATATAACACAAATAAAATATACTATGATTAGAAAGTCAAAATATTGAAGTCACTACTATGAAGAAAGGTCCTGTATTCCTTAATAAACATCTTTTAGCATAAATAGAGATCATATTTTATTCTGTCCCAAGAAAGTATACTCAAGCCATTATTTTTACCAGGAGCATTTGGTTAAAAAGCGTATTAGCTTCTTATAGCTGCTGTAACAAATGGCCACAAATTCAGTGACTGAAGTAACACAAACTAATTTTCCTAGAATTCAGGAATCCAAACTGGGTTGTCAGATTTCTGTTCCTTCTGCAGGCTATACGGGATAAAGAACTAAATTACACTTGTAATCCTAAATTTCCCTTTGTCATGTAAAGTAAGTATATATCCACAGTTTCTAGGGATTAGGACATCAACAACTTTGGGGACATATCTATATTTCAGTTATCACAAATTTTGAGAGTTTCTGTTTTCTGCTACTTGCTGGATAAGATAATGGGAAGTTATCAAATAAATAGATGTTGTTCCATCGTTATTTGGATTTTTCTTAGATGTCAGATTAATGAATATTATGGGTTTCCAGTGTAGTCAGAAGAGCTCTGGGAAGAGGGAGACCTGAAGGGCTAATCAGGAAGGTAACATAAGGATGGAAGCAAGGTCAAAGTTGTGTGACAGGACTAGCTGATTCTCTCTAGAGGTTGGAGAAGGGGAAATTGGCTATAATAGGATGATATCTACAACAGTGAATGTGACTTTGTTTAACCAACTCTCAAATAATTGGATGATATTAAAAAGGAAAGAGAGATTTTAATGGGCCAAAAATCATAGTGAGATACATTTTGCTTTTATAAAAAAATCCCCAAACCAAAGTTCAGATTTATCTTTCTTTACATTGGTCTATTTACATAAAATCAATCAATAATTCCTAAAATTGCCTTGAAGTTCCAGAATTTGAAACTGTGAAAATTAAAAAAAACAATTCTTACCTGGAATAAATCTTATTAGGTTGCACTGTATTTGAAAAACATTCCAAAACATTGATTGCATTAACAACTGAGTCCTATAACATCTATCAAGTAGAACACTTAATACAAACATCCAAAATATTTATTTGGGTTAGACATATAAAAAATAGATCATAAGCAAAAAATGTTTTAGTCATCTTAAAGTGGGGTACTGTTTTCTCAGTGCTTTATAAAAATTGAGGTAGTTTTTACATAATTCACACAAAATTAAAGCTATAACTACTAATTATCTGCATTCCTAAATAATGACATCATTTTTATAATGCTATTGCAAATAGTAATAGACCATCAAACCTATAAATCTTTCATTAATAATGTCTATAGAGACAATAGCTCTTTGAAGAAAAGCATTTAGTAGTTCAAATTTCCTTTGTATATACCTCTATTATTGCATTATGTCATAATAACTTGTTTAGATTTCCATAATGTTCACTATGTTATCAACTCCTCTGGGAAGACAAGAAAATAAGCATTTTCTTCTATATTCACTTGCCTAATGCTTAGTACAAAACAGTATTGATATTGGTGAATTTATAGTAAAGATAATTAAGCGTAAACAAATTTGAGACTGATTTTGCATGGATTATGTAATGCTATTACTAAGGATATTGTGATGGTTTACTGGTTGCTACTAGCACTTTATTCTTTAGGGATGAAAAGTTGGCAAGGCTGGGGTGATTCAGTAAAAGAAAAAGGAAGAAATGGAAACCTGTATTGACTGAAGAGCACATACTCTGCCACATCAAAAGGGTGTGATAACTACTTGGCTCCACGCAACTGTTCCCATTGGAACTTGGATTCTTATTTAAAAGTTCCCAATGTTTAAATATTGACCATGTACAGTCCATAAAAAAAAATTCAAGTGATCTTTCACCTACACAAACTTCCTGTCACTTTTGTTCTTTTTAGGCCTTGAAGTCTTTTCCAACTGGATGGAGAACAATATTCCACTTGAGAGGCATAAAGTAAAGAAAAGCTGTGCAATATTGTGCCAAGTACAGGAATAGGCATGTTTTCTTGGACTTGAGGGTTCTGTCACTAATGGCTGGAGGTGAGTCTGTAGTGTATTTGGTAGTTTAATGAGAGAGGGTTACATTGGACACAGGTTTAAGGACTACTTTGCCTAAGAGGATAATTGGCATGTGAGTGCCAATGGAGTGATTTGATATACATGGAGGGATAGTGAAGCTACTCAACTGACCAAGGAATAGATGAGGAACACAGATAAAGGAAGGACGAAGGATGAGATAGATGACTTTGGATATACTGGCCTTGGTGGTCAGAATGGAACACTTAATGATTAGACTGGTCTCCAGCTTAAAGGTGAGTGATAGCAAGAGGGATTTGTTTCACTAGAGTTTAGAAAAGGGCCCCTAAAAGGTAGTCTCTTGGCTTGTGTCATATTATGAAATCCTTGACAGCCAGGGAAGGAAATTAAAGAACACTTCTCCCATAAAATTTATGCCATTTGAGTAGGCACTTGATATGGGCAAACAAATATGAGAACCATGCTTGAACTACTGTAAAGAAATGGTATAAAAATGGTCACAAGGAAAATGTCAAAAGTCCTCTAACCAGGGTAGTCAAAAAAGGGTATGAAGGAAGTATCAGCAAGATGACTAAATGCCAAGCTGCTGCATGACAACTAGCCTCCTTCAATTCCTTTGAACAGAAATGGGATTGGCTGAACCCAAAATCTGGGTGGGGGAGTCCCAAAAGTTCTTACTGGATGACTGTTCTGACTGAGAAAGAAAGTACACAATTAAACATTCCCCACTTCCTACAAAATACTAAAGGCAAACAGCCGTGAGTGAGGTCTCCTGTTCATGAAATATCACTAGAGGCATGTTGTTGTCATTCCAGTTTGCAGGTAGTTTTTCTTTTGAGAAATGCCAGATTCTGTATGCAGCTTATCAGCCATGTTAAGTCTATTCCTTGAACTAATTAAGGAAGTGTTAAGAAATTACATTTCTCACAGCTTTGTCCCCCAGCGTTATGAAAACCAGATTTTTCTTGGAAGTAGTATGCTGGAACTTTAATATCATTGAGAAAAAAAAACTTATTTTTTTCATTATGAAAGTAAGGTGTGATTTTCATCTTAAGATGATTATGATACTACACACACACACACACACTATAGTGATATCAACTAGTAAGGTCTGGATAGCTTGAAAAGTCCATTACCTATGAGACATATTTTGTGTTTCTTGAACGTAAAGTAAAACAAAACTGAGCAAAGGAAACTGTACACAGAACTATTCATTCATTTGTTCTTCATTCATTATTTACCAAAAAATAGGGACACTTAAACTAGATGATAAATGCTCAAAGCAATACTAAAAAGCTAATCAAAAACACAATATTAAGATTGAATAATAATGATAAAAATAGAATATGCTAAAAAAAGTACAAATGCATGAAAATGATTATCAATAATAGACACCATGGAGAGGGTTTATACACCAGAAGCTAATTAATGTTTGCACTGGTGTAGTTGGGCAATGGACTGTTCCTTTGCTTTTGTCCCCCCATCCCCACCCAAATAATGTATATTGTTTTGGATATACTGAAAGAGGTAAAAATCACTGTAGAAATTTTGGAAATTATAGAAACATAAAAAAAGAAAACATATCACCTAACCATTCTTATGATAATGGTATGGTACTTCCTGTCCTATTATGTTTGTTCTGTTAGCTCATGTCCTATTTGTGGCATGTTTTACAACAATAACACAAGGAATCTACAGAATATAAGTCTACATCCTTTTTTTTTTCCCAGAAAATAAAAGGAACATTTTTATATTAGATATGCTTAAACACTGAATGTTAAAGACTATGTATGTAATTCCAACACATGAATGTCCTGGTGTTTAAAGCCTTTAAAACACTTGTGGTGGCTAGTCAAGTGTCAATTATGACTTCAGCTATATTTACCCTCATCATTGTGATACATATTTTAAAAATATTTTTCAGCTTTAAAAAAGATGTGTTTCTTTCTTAAAGAACCTATCCTTCCCAAATTCAGACACATACCTTATTTGTACAGCAAAACAATAAAAGTTGGCTCTGCTGAAGACCAAGTCAGGAATTTTGATAGCAAATCATACTTGCTTTGCTTCACAAAAACATAATTGTCCTGGATTTCGAAAGAACTTTCCTGCAATTTTCCTTTATTTTTTAATTTTTTTTTTGAGACTAGGTCTTGCTATTTTTGCCCATGGAACTGCAGGCTCACATTGCCCGGGGTACCACAGACTCAAGCAATCCCCAGACTCAGCTTTCCCCAGGTAGCTGGGATTATAGGCACGCACCACCATGCCCAGCTATTTTTTTGGAACTAGGTCTCGCTACACGCCCCAGGCGGGACTCAAACTGCGATCCCTAGCCCCAGCCGCTTCATAGGTTGAAGCTTACAGGCACGAGCCACTGTGCCTGCCTCTGCAATTTTCCTTTGATGATCAAAATGATTGACTAGATATAGTTTATTCTTAACAGGCTAAGACTGTATCATTCAGAGAATAAAAGATATTAGTAAAAGAATGACATCACTCCTTAGGAATACATAGGTATCAGGATAACATTTTTTCTTTGAAAATGTTGAAAATTTTGAAAAGAGAAAGAAAACTTTGTCTTTTCATATAGCTTCAAATCATTGGAAAATTACTAGGCACTGAAAAATAAATAAATTCCATAGAAATCAGTAGTTATGAAATGCGTAAAGAATTTTGTATTTTCCCTGAGTTGATATTTCATTTACATGATGACTGTAAATATCATATTTTACATACAGTTAAAGCAATTTTTTGTTGGTTATTTTTCAATAATTATTCAAATATCTATATTTCCAATTTTTATATTATAGCATAGAACATGTAAATGATGCATATGTATATATCATATATATCATATATATAATCTATAGCTAGTTTCTCAGAAATACCTTGTGTCTATATTAGATGGAACTTGTCTTACTGAATAGGGGAAAAGTGATTAAAGGAAATAATTTGTTATATGAAAGCATAAAAATTAATTTAAAAAAAGGCAGACTGAATGACTATCTGAATGACAGATTGCCATGAAGATAATGGCTGTTCCCAGATTTAGTGGCACAATTTTGTGAATCCCCAGGAACCAGTCCTCCTGTGCCAATGGGATTGACTGAGAAGCAGGCACCTTATCAGTTTGATGACATTGCTCCAGGGCAGCTGATAGGTGTAGTTATAATTTCTAGTAAAAAAAAACTGTTCTAGAGTTTATATCATGCCAAAATAAAGGGTATATTTATGTTCTTGACTGACATACTTTGGTTTTGAATTTTAGATTTTTTAGCTACATTAAAATGAAAAACAAGTTGGAGGCTTAAAAATCCTTTTAATGGACAAAAACATTTAAACCATGTGAGCAGAACTCAATTTAACTTATTTTGTGAACCTAAGAGGATATTAATTTATGTTATTTCTCAGAAGTGTCTCTGCAAATCTTATGTCATCTTTCTAAATGATACAAGATAATCGCTTTGAAGTAATCTCTACCATCTGGAAACCCTCCTTGTAATAACCAGTCAATGGAAAGTTTAGACAGCTTCCTCATTTTTACTGTAGAAGCCAGTTTATAAAGGCATGCCTCTGAACGTCATACTGATTTTGAGTTTGAAGTCTCCTTGTTTGCAAACAGTTTGTTTCTTTATGAATAATATATTCATGTCAAGGGAGGTGCTTTGAATTTTCTTTTGACAGGTATTTAGGTTAGAAGACTCCAGTCTCACTTGAATTTGTTCCCTTGGCCTCAGGTTCCAGGCTTTGAATTTTTGTTTCTTTTTATTGGTCTTTCTAGCTGTTTAACTGTCAGACATTTCTGTTTTGAACTGCTGCAAACCTGCCCAAGGCTGACAGTAAGTAAACAGGATTGAGACAAAGTCAGGATGTTTGCAAATGAGAAGAGGAGAAAAGCTGAGAAAAGTGGGCAGAAAGAACTTTCTATCTTAGGGAAATAGTAATGAAAGAAGTTATGACTTAAGAAGATATCACAACAGTAAGATTCTCAAATACTGTTTTGTAAAGATAGACTCTTCAGGGAAGGAGATCTTTCAAGCTATTGCTAATAACTGTCTCTGAAGAAAATAACTGCAAATAATTCCCTAATGTGACTATACTTTTAATGATTTTTAAAAAAATCTGGAATCCATAAAACTCATAGTTTTATAATAAACACAGCTTAGCTGAAATCTGATTTCCCAGGTGCACAGGGTTTCATTTGATAGAAAATGTTTTACATCACTATTAAAATTCCCACTGCTAATGACCCTTCAGTGCACATCTATGGGGAATAAAGACATTCAACTAACATGATAAACCATACCAGCCTGGATGGTCTGTATGCAGTGCTTAGTACTTATAACAATACTTATAACTATTTAGTACTTATAACTTGAATTTTATATTTTGGACTATTATCACAGTAAAATTAATTTTAATTAAATAAAAAGGCAATAAAATTGGTAGTTTATATATAGAGTGCAATCACAGAATATCTGACTTTAATACTTTTATTTTAAGGAATATTAGTATTAGTTCAACAGGATGGGGTGGAAAAATATAAGAGTTCCATAATCTCTAATTCAATACAGATGCTCATCTTAGAAAACCTGTATTTTTGAGATCAATGATATAAAATTGCGAGTCCAGAAATAATTCCATACTTAAATGAATAATTTGTGACAAAGGAATCAAGTGTATATGCCTCTTTAATAAAAGCACTAGGGAAAAAAAGGACAGCTGCATGCAGGAAATAAAAGGATACTCCTCTCACTCCTTACACAAAAATAGCTCAAAATGGGTTAAACACTTGGTTGCAAAACCTGAAACTATAAAATGCATAGAAGAAACATGGGCACAAACATTCCACATCATTGGCCTTAAGAATATTTTTGAGGACTCAATTCCAATGCAAGGAAAACAAAAATGAAAAAAAAAAAAAAGACTACATCTAGCTAAAATATTTCTGCACAGCAAAAGAAACTATCATTAAAATGAAATCCTGCTGAATGGGAGAAAATATTTGTACATTACACATCTGACAAGGGGTTAATATCCAAGATATCTCCAAAGAATTCATACAGCTTAACAACAAGAAAATAACCTAATTTAAAAAAAAATTGAGAGACAGAAAGCTAGCTAGGCACTTCTCCAAGAAGAAATACTTATGACCAACAGGAACATAATGAAATGCTCATCATCATTTATCATAAGAGAAATGCAAGGCAAAACCACAATGAGACACCACCTCACTAAGAATCATTACCAAGAAGATGCATGGCATCTCAGTAAGGAGGTTCACATGACTTTTGAATTTGTTTATTAAAAAAAAAGAGTATATTTGGAAGGACATTGAAACAAACCAAATGTCCCAAAACAGATGAATGGATGAAAAAGATTGGTATATATATATATGTGTGTGTGTGTGTGTATGTGTGTATGTATATATACACACATACATCTATATATTTATATACACACACACAATGGGATGTTACTCATCAATTAAAAATGAAAAATGTGATGCATTTGAGATAACATGGATGGATCTAGAAGGAATCATGCTAGCAGAAATGAGTCAGAAAGAAAAAGAAAGAATCCAAATGGTTTCACTAATATACATAATATAGGAAAAACAAACAAAAGGCCAAGAGGAAAAGTCAAAGCAAGCTAAAACCAAACAAAAGCACACAGCTGGAAGTGGGGGGATGGGTGAGAGAGCAGTCAGAGAGGGGAGGTAGTGGAATGACCCCAGGGATATATATATATATATATATATATATATATATATATATATATATATATATATATATATGAAATTATTTCTTAAAAAAAGAAAGTTTTCAAATCCTCACTGTAGAAGCACTACCTGTAGCAAAGAGCAGTGTTTGCTGTGAAACACTGGATGAACCTGTTTGCAGAGTAACAGAGGTGATACATGTGTCCAGGAGCCTACAGTTTGCAGCTGGCAGCCCTGGGGGGCATTGCTTCACCCTGAAGCAGCCTCAATTTGACCTAAAATGGTTCAGGGCAAGAGTCAAATTTTTGTTACATCTTCTCTAAAGGGTGTAACAAAAGGGTAGTTTGCCTACATGTAAAAGAAAAGCAGCACCCTGTTTCCAAGGTTCACACTGTTTTCCTAAGGAGTTAGTGTGTTTTCAGATGTACATTTCATGTCTTTTTTCTTTATGTATTTAGTATGGTTGACAGCACCATCTATGATCAAGAGGTCTACCATCACACCTCCTCAGATGTGAGTCACCACTGCAACAAACTGTAGTCTGAAGACAAATTTTGGGACTTGCTTTGCAGCATTATGACTCTAGTTCCTGTGATACAGAGCAGTGATGCGGTTGAAAACTGTATGGGCGCCAAAATGCCCTGGTGGGTGGAGTCTGAGAGAGACTCACAAGAAGAAGCAAGAAGTGGGGTAAAGGGCAGATAAAAAGTACAAGCTAAGAGAGAGGAGGAAGAGATGAGAACGGCAGGATGAGAGAACAGGCCCACATGGGGGGAAGCTCCCCAGAAGAGTGAGTTGGTGGTGGCAAGGAGTCACAAAGAGTGGCTGGCAGAGAAGTAGCCAGTGTGGAGTCAGATGCCTGAATGGCAAGCTGGGGGTGACCAGGGGCTGCTGAGGGCAGGCCTGGTGGATTTGGCCAGATGCTGCTGAAGGCATTCCTTCCTTCTCGGAAGAACATGGAGTCACAGCAAGGTGGCATATTTGAAAAGCTGAGTTTGCATCAGCATCTGTTGGAGAAGTTTGAAGACTCTTGGAGAATCCATGAAGAGAGAACAATGAAGAGAGAAAAAGCAAAGAGAAGATGGAAAAAGAAAGACTGGACTTTGCAGAGTGCCTGCTCATGTTTGAAGGGGTACCATCTTGGACATGTGTTTGGGACTTTTGGACTAAATGGTACTTGGGGTACAATAACTGGCCACTGTGACATTAAGGACTTTTTGTTTTCCTGGTTAATTTTCCTTGTAAATAAAACCCTGTTGTTTAAATTGCTTTGTGACTTTGGTAACTGCTGTGCATGTGGGAGAGACAGATCTAGTAAGACACTGGGGGCTGTGGAAGCTGCATTTTAAAAATGCTACCCTTTTTCCTGTGGTTTTTTGGTTGGCAGTTTTTGCCCCGGACAAAAGCTAGTACAGGATGATTGTTCTGGAGCACACAAATGCACAGTTGCCAACAATATTAAAGTTCCTGTGGAAAATGAAGACTAAGTTTTTAAATTACTGACATGCACAGACAAGTAACAAGGTGCATAAATTGCAGAGATTTGATAATCACCTAGTAAAATCCATGCATCTTACACTATTTTTCTGCATTAGAAATAAACACACACACACAAACACACACACACACACACACACCAGTCACCAAAACACCAACCAAAAATTCGCTCTGTTGCCAACTCCATATTGTACATATTTAAAGAGGACATCAGTATTTTAAGTATGTAAGTTCAACCTTGCCACATCATTGTTTAAAATACACCAGTGGCTTGACCTTCACAAGAGCAAATCTAGATCACCACCATGACTGTGAGGGGTCAGATCCCCACCGGCATTAACAATCACATTGATTTGCCTCCCCACCATCCCACAGCTACACAAACCTCTGGGTTCCAACAATGTGCAAGCTAATGCTAACCATAGATCCTCTGCCTGGCATTTGCCTGACTGTCTTCTCTGTGGAAGGTTCTTTCTTTTCTTTTCAGTGTGGTTGGGCCATTCTTGTCACTCAAATCTGATTATATAGAAGTGGCATTCATTCTCTCTGTAAAATATTATGGTATCTAATTCTCACTGCAGAATCTATCTCTCTGTATTTTTATCATTTATTTGTATTTTTATATTTTCTCTGTATATTTATATTTTCATGTTGAAGAAGAGACACAGCAAGTGAATAACCTGCTGTGTCTCTTCTTTAACATGAAAATATAAATCCCAATTGTAGGGTCTTTCTTCTGCTCTTTCTCTGTCCCTCACACCCATTAGATACTTAAATATTTTTGAACGAGGCAAAGAATGAACTAGACAAAAGGAAATTTATAAGAAGCAGTATAAAAACAGAGAATTATGTTAGGAAGTGCTTAGGAAATTACTTCTGGATGTATCAAAATAAATTGCATGTAATGAACAAACCTCTTTATGGCAAAATCTATGTGAACATTTCTTCTGTATTATGAAACATTTAATTTTCTTTTCAATACTAAGAGTTGAATGGAACAATATATATATATAATTCCTAATGTAAATTTCATTACAGTAATAAACCAAAGAAATAAATCATGAGAAAATAGTTTAAAAGGTCAGAGAACTAAAAGAAGGCTATGGATAGAAAAGAGTTTAGGAAAATATAAAGAGTGTACAGACTGTCCTTTTAGTTGTTCCTATTACACAGTCATGTGGAAATGAGTACATTTTTCTTTATGTCAAAGAGCACAGCATGATAATGTCATGAGGAAAACAAGATGATGTGTGTAAACAATATCAATGGTAAACTAGAGCGTACTAAAAATACTATTGTGTCATCTAGACCTGCTTATTTGCAGTACAGCTTAACTTTTTTGTACCCTTGCTGTCTGCCCTAGCTCTTTGAGAAATGCCCCTTTGTATTCAAAGAACACAAAGCCTTCTAGAACCTGTGTTGACACAGGTGACATGTTCTCTTCTAGGAATTTGGTACTGGGATCCCCAGAACATGATTCTATACTGACTCACTGTATATAAATTGCTTAAGAGCTGTGGGAGCATATCTTTTGTTGGGTGGGTGGAAAGTCAGAGGCAGAGAAAGCTGGTTTATACAAAGGGAAACACAAGGCAGTTGTAACATGACAGTTATGGAAAATCATTTAAAAAGGTTCCTTTTCCAACAGCATTTGGAATATATATATATATATATATATATATATATATATTCCATATAGTTTCTCTATATTTGATTGTATATCTCACTATTTTGTACAAGAAAATCTCTGAGTCTCTCCTCCCTCCTTCCTTCCCTCCCTCCTTTCCTTTTTTCTGCTAATAGTTCATATTGTTATAAGCAAGGGCATGATGATTATCATATTGATATATGCAACTTCTTAAGATTAAAAAAATCAAATTTCATATTATATTGGCTAATTCTTGTGGTTATATGGATGCAACTTATATGTGGGAAGTTTGGAAACATCCTAAACTCAGATCCCATAATTACAAATTAGAGTGACTTGCAATAGATAAACAAGAAAACATAGAAAATGTATTTGATAAGCAAATATCTCATTCATAAGATTTCAGAAATAACAGAGAAATGAGAATTGTCCAGAGGATTGACAAAATGAAAGATGATCCCAAGTTGGACTTAGACCCAATCTGAAATAATGCAAAAATAGGTGCTTTCTAGATACACGTCCAGTTTACACCCAAAATTAGAATAATAACAAGTATTTATATAAAAACATAATTCAAAGATATGTTGTCTTTCATTTTGCTTGTGGTACAATAACAACAAAGAATTACATTTATTGCAAGAGAGTTTGAAAAATAATTGGGACTCCCCAAAGAACAAGGGATGAAAGAACCGAATGAAACATGCTAATCACAGGACAAAATATGACCTTAATTTTTTCAGTAATTATATTATTATGCATTTTTTGATACTTTTAACATTAAAATTCATATTATTTGATGAAAATATTACCATTTTGACCCCCAGATCTGATTTTCATCTCCTCTTATAGCTTCACTCATTTTTCCTACTTTTCTCATCTCCCCTCTCCTTCCCTCCCTCCTTCCCTCCCTCCCTTCTTCCCTCCCTCCTTTCCTCCCTCTCTCCCTCCTGCTCCTTCCTCTGAGCCTTTATTTTTATTAGAGTCATATAAACACATACTTAATTATATACCTATGTAGTTTAAAGAGCAAATAGTTTTATAAGATCTGTTAGGGAAACCATCAATGGTGAAAATCTTTATTCCCAATCCCTAAAGAAATCATCCTGAACTCCTTTCAGTGAATGCTGTGGGTATTATCTCCATAACTTACTGAAACATGTTTTTATTGTTACATCTTGATTTTTCAATTTTAGGTATTGATTTCCTACTATGAAGGATAAAGGTTTAGCTTTTATCCCTCTTGTCTCTCTGCCCCCACTGCACACACTCCCTATTCCATCATTTTTTTTTAAATTAAGCTGCAGCAGAGTTTTAGTTGAGTCTTTCATGTGGACATTATCATTGTTATGCTGTGCATCAAGTCTTCTAGTAAACTGGATTGCATTAATTCTGAAAGCTCTTTATTTGGGGAGGGGCTATCTATGGACTTCATTTTTATTTACGCAGCTTTCGAGGTACGTATTATGCTCAATGGTAGAACTTCTGTTGTCTATATCTCACCATCAAATTGATCCTGGCATAACCTCTTCCATAGTCCTCAGATCTGCACCCTTTGAGCTGACATGGCTGGAACCAACCCATGAGCTTTCTCTAGGCATCACTTCTTACTGAGATTGGGATTCTATTTCCTCAGCTGACTTACCTGCTCAGACTCCTCCTCCATTTCTTTTTCCTAAACGTTCCCATGGTTTTCAGAGAAATACATTCTCCAGTAGTTTTTTCTTTTCAAAGATGATAGAGCTGAAAGTGTACAGTTTTAAGTAGCAGACAATATTTTTTAGAATAGTCTATAGCTTCTAACGTTGTTCTTGAGAAATCTGAAGATGTGTCCTACGTATTTTGTATGCTATCTATTTCTTTTCTTCAGAGAAAACCCCTACAGACTAATTTTTAATCTTTGTCTTCAGAAATTTTAAGATCTTGTTCCTTAGATTGGGTCCCCTTCATGTGGGGTTTTGATGGGCTCTTTTAATTTGGAAATTTAGCTGTAGAAAACTCGTTTGAAATACTTTGATATTTTTTGTCAGCTTTTCTTTCTTAAATTCCCATGACTAGTATGTTTGGGAAAACTGGACCATAAAATGTTTGCAACTACAGTTCAAATATGTCTCTTGGTAAGTGGTAATATTACCTACATAAGGGAGAAGGACTTTTTACAGTTTGAATAACAGACATTTATTTTTTTCTCCTCTCCCTTAATAACAGACATTTAAAGAAAGGATTTCCTTTGACATAAGCATTTTACAGTGCTGATGAATGAAAAAAATAAAAGATGAAGCTTATTATGCTAGTTTTTTTTCTATGTGTTTGTGTGTGTGTGCACGTATACACACATTTATTTCAAGACATTGCTAAGCTTCTTGGTAGTCATTAAAACTTAGACCCTCACTCCAGGAGTCAAATAAGAAAACATTTAGAAGACAGAACAAAGAGAAAATACCCAAAGAATCCTTAAGAAAGCCATGCTTCAGTAACTAAGTTTTCTGCGGTTTTATACTATTGCATTAGACTTAGATCTGAAACTTCCAATTTTTTAAAAGCATATGACAAAGTTCTGAATCAGTGATTGCTGTCACAACTGGGAAGTTGTGTTGCAAAGCTTACTGGTCTGAAAAATGTAGCTGAGAGTGAAAACCAGAACAGAAGTCATATTGTTAACTTAGAGAAAATTCTTTTGTTATTGTAGAAGAAATTCTTGGTTTGATAGAAAAGACATTATTCATGCATACAAATGCCCAGGATCAACAGTGAAGGTTTTATAGAACAGACTAGTGCATGAATTCATGTACCTCTCCACCTAGCTCATAAGTGCCCTGCTGGTGAGGCTGGAAGACTCAGCACCAGGGAATCTTGGAATGGACTAGCAAAAGGGAAAACTGCTGTTATGACCTGAATCATATCCCATATATATCTAAATGCTTTCAACCTCAAATACTGTTGACAAAATGACTGTCTTCCCAGTTTTGTATGTTCTGGCTTCTCATTTACAGCATGGAGAGAGAGGGGAAGGGTGTCTTGCTGGGACATTCAGAAATTAATTAATTGATGATTTAAGTGTTATTGAACAGAACAGAGAACAAAATGGGGCTTGCCATGGATGAAGAATATAGAACAAACCCCTTAATAGAATATATAGATGGGAATAGTGCTTCAGAAGTTTCTGTCTAAATATGTTGAATGATACACTCTGGTATTAGGGGGTGTCCACTCACCCTGATTTTCCAGTCCTCTGGAGGAAATTAAGAGGGTTTTCCTCTTCATTAAAACATATTTTCAAAGCAAATTTCAATGAATGGCTTCAGGGTATTCCTAGAGACATGTTATTAGACAGTGAGACGCCAGGGAGAAGAGCTTAGCTTGTTTACGTAGAGGTGAAGGTGCCTACATTCTTTGGCTCACATTCTTTAGAATCACCTTTCCCCAGCAGCACAGATTTGGTATTCCCAACCCTTTACTTATCATCTCAAAAGAAAATGGCAACATTTCCCAGAGCATGCAGCATCAATGGAGGAGACAGCTGTCAGCTCTCTACGACCCACTCAGTGAGACCAATTGTTCCAACACTCTTGCTTCCAGAAGTGAAGGGAGCAATATCTCCCTCCACTGCTAACCCCTTCAAGTGACAGATTGCCCAGCTAACTGAGGGAGCCCAATAAGACCTGATAACACAGATGTATGACAGTGGAGACTTTCAATTTATTCATTGAAGTTTTGTTTTTCCATTTGCCTGTCTCTGACTTCTGTATATATTCTAGCTTGTATCACAGGGCCGAGGCAAGACAAGGTTCCAGATGGAAGAGTGAATAATTTAACCTAGAGGTGCATATGGGAACAATTGGTTCAGATAATGTACATCCTAGCATGACACCTTCTACTTTGGTAAAGTGGTAGTTAGAGAAAGATGGGGTTACTTGTTTTGGTTGATATTTTCTGTTTGCTTGACTGCTTGCTTGCTGTTAAAAAGGTGCTTTGAATTAAGATGTGGTGTGTTTATATGATAGAATATTATTCTGCAATCAAAACTAACAAATAAGAAGCATTCATCACAACATGAATGGACCTATGGGGAATAATATTGGCACAAACAAATGAGAAAATAAAACACAGAAACCATACAATCTCACCTATAGATAGGATAGAGGAATAACAACAAAAAGCTAGGAAAAAGTCAAAATAAGGGTGCTGGGGAAGGCATTTAGGGAGGGAATGGGGCAGAGTGAAATCAGAGAAGGGAAGAACACAAGAAAATCAAGATTAAGTTTTAGGGGTGACAAGGTAGAGGGGGAATGAAATGGTGAATTATTTGTCATATATAGATAAATACATAAACAATAAAATGATTAATAAAAATAAATAAAATAAAATCCCCCCCCCCAATAAATAAAAAAAAGATGCTTTGAATTATTGGTTAAGCTACTAAAGATTATATCACTTCGAGGGTTTGTTAGGTTAACATACATACATGAACATACACACACCCCATGTAGTCTTTTTGATTGTTATGTTCTAGGTCCCAAAGGAGGGCCTGTAGGAAAACAAGAGAATATAGGACCATCACCCTGGCTTTCAATCTCACTTGTAGCCTTGTTAATTGATGTCTTTCCTTCCCTAAATGCTATAAAAACCTTACTTTTAAAGATATGCATATTTTTCCTTTAACAAGTACAGAATTCATATACACACAACCTTTATTTAAATTTACACATGCACACACACACACACTTCCCCTACTGTAACTGAGCTAGTGTGGGACTGCTACCTGCTGGGCATATACACAGCCTGACTCTTTGACAATGGCTTTTACTGCAATGCAAATGGCTTACTGTTTGACTGGTCATCTATGGAAGCTGGAGCTGACTGAAATCTGTCTCTCCAGCCCTTGTATGACTGAAGGCTTTAAAAGGTAAGTTCTGAGCAAGGTGGTGTCCGACTGGACCAGGGAGACAGAAGTCCGCATGGCACAGACTTTATCTACCCTGAGTGGCATGTTCATTTTCAGTGGCGGAGCTTAGCATGTGCTCCATGGGGGATTTAGAGGTTGTGCGGTCATAAGCTCACTCCGTCACTGTTCCAGGGTCCAAGTGTGTGTCCTAGACAGCACTGCTCTAGAACCTGTTAGAATGTACTTTTATTTATTACATTATTATTATGTAATATTATTATTACTCCGGTCAGGCTTATGTTGAGTTTGCAAAAATAGACTGGTAAGAGTTTATCAAAAAACAAAAAGAAAGAGAGATTGAGATGGTACTGGAAGAGGAGAACAATGAGTACACTTTGACCAGGCCTCAGGAGATAAGCTTGGATTTTGCAAAAATAATCTCTGACCACAGTCCCACTAACTACACAGGAGAAGCAGGAGGAGAAGTCAATCAGGAAGATAACTGTATATCAGCGTTTGGCTCTAGGTGCAATAAAAATACACTTTCTAATGCAAAATCAAAAGTTAAAAGTCTAGAGGCCTGGGTTATTCTTGACCTGGGAATATGTATCATGTTCTTCTTTAAACTACTAAACTATTTGCTCTTTTCGAGGAAGATGTAAAATTCATGCTGGGGAGGTCGGTTCCCTGACAATCCATGTCATGTTCCATGAAAGAACATTTGTGAGGATCCCGGCCTTGAGGGCTATGGGGTGGAGCTGTGATGAAATGGACTCAGGAAATTGTGGTGCACAGGAAGCTTCCTTGGTGACTGTTATATTTGGCTTCAAGGACAAGGATGTCATGATTTTAGGGCTGCCCACCTTCAGATGGTACATTCAGGCTTAACAAGGACAGGTAAGGTTGGGAGAAAGGAGGTACTGAAGACTGAAGCTTTCCTTTTTCCCATCTCTCTAGGCTCTGTTATTCTGTAGATTGTCTAATGCATTCCCAGAGCAGCCAGGAAAGGAAGCTTTGTAAAACAGTACAGACAAGTTCCTGCTAATTTGGCTATATAGGGGTGGGGAAGGGAGTCAATTCAATTTGACTTTGATGCATAAAGACATTAGATTTTTCCACACTAAAATGATGACATACATATACCAAATAGAAAACATACACGCATAATAGGGAGAGATCTAGCTTTGCTTTTAGTGTGTGAACAACAGGCTTAGGAAGTCAGGATCAAAAAGAGAGAAAAGTGGATGTTAGGGTAAAAAAAAAAAACACACTTGATTACAATGAAGAGGACTGAGTAACAAGTTAAATAAGACACCATTTCTTCACTGCATTGCCTATATAATTACATGAGATCCAATGAGCCCTGTTTTTATGAGGCTCTTGTCAAAATTTTCACATGGTTATAAAAGCCCAAAAGTTGATATTACCAATTATGGGCAGAGGATGGTAGCAGAGAGCTCTTGCTAAGTTTGCTGCACAGTCAGCCAAGTACATAAGCACCTCAAATATTTAAACTGTTTCTGATGCATAACTGCTTTTTGCATAAATGTAATTCAAACTATTTATTGGAATGAAGAAAAGGGGCCAGGTATTAGCAGTCATATTTATTTGATGGCATAAAAGCACCAGAAATTGTCTGATTTTACTAAAATATGACCAGTTGTCTTATTTTGAGGAAACAGATTATTTTAGTGCCTCAATCTAGTTAATGGGTCTGTAAAAGTGAATCTGAGTGTAAGGAGTTAAATTGTGCCATGGAGATTATCAGTGAGGCTGAGCAGTTAAAGATTGTATTTTCAGTTCTACTCAGGGGACTCACAACCATTACTAGACATGGAAGAGTTATAGACTGAATTTATAGGGTACACATGCTTGCCATATATCATAAAACTAATTGTAAAGAGCAGTGTAATAAATAGAATGAAGCTCCTTGCTTTCATTTTAAGGAGAACTTAATAGACAGAAAGAACATCCTCAGTTGATAAAATTAGCTTTGAGTGCCCAGGGTGATAAAGCAAGGAGAAAATCAAAACAATTGTGAAAATAAAATTATAAAATCATTTTGGCAAGTAAAGGGACATCTTTTTCTGGTGTATTGCCCCAATCTTTCCTTCTTGAAACATTGTGAAAACAACCAGTATAAAAGTGAGGTGAAATGCCTTACTTAAAAAAAGTCAAAGAGGTTAATTTTCATGAAAGAGCTAAGACTAAAAAGGATAACTTTTTTTTTTAAAGGTGGTGCATTGCTTCATATTCTCTAATGAGATATTCTCACTCTGAGATTATGAGCCAAATTAGAAAAAGATGTGTCATCATTTTTTTTAGCAGCAGCTTTGTGGAGTTTTTGCTTCGCTAACATGGTTTCAGTAGGTGTGCTAGTCTCCTGTCGTCCAGGTCACCTGCACTGGGACAGGTGGCATCTAAACAAGGAGAAAGAATGGTTTCTCTGGGTCATCTCATTGAGAACACACCATGGCATTGATGACCACAAGCTTAAGAATGAACGTCTTCTCATTTGCGGTTTGGAAACATCTATTCCCTCTGGAAGATGCTTTAAAAAAAAATTCTGCTCACAGTTGACCTCAATTTTTGTTTAACCAAACCCATTAATCAAACATATCCCAGAGGAAGCTAATGATCTTTCAGAATTCTAATGGAAGCAGAAAGTCAAGGACAGTACAAATTGATCCACATCACCCACCTTATTAGGCTGACAGTGTTGGCAGAGCTACCCTCATCTTTTCAGAGTAGCAACCTATTTGGTTAGCAGAGGTCTGCTGTTTTAACAATAAGAATTTCATGTACCTGCCTACAAGTTCAATAAAATTGGTTCTGTGTTTCCTAGAAAGTAGTGTGATGCAAATCTTTTCTGAATAAGCTATCTAATTTTTCCTTTTGAATAGTTGAACATGCTATACACGTCAAACAATACAATACACCTTTACTGTGAAAAGTACTTTTTTTTTCCAGCAAGATCACCATTATTAAAAACTCGTGTTCTTTTCTCAATAGAATTTTGAATAAGGCAATTAATAGTTAAATCCAGGAAAAAGAGCAAAAATAGAAATTGTTAATGTTTCCCGGTGAATCTTCAAACTGCTCTAATGAACCACTGTCGTTAGTTAGTTTAAGTTTCAAGGCTGTGTGTTTGGTCCTCAGAATCTAGCTCTTCAACAAATGCAGACAAAGTGAATATCTTTGTGATGAGATGGAGCCTATTTTTGGTTGAGGACTCTGGCATTCCGTTTTAGCATAATGTTTAAGTATTCCAAAAACATGATGCTCTCAACCTCAGCAAGAACGTAATAATTACAGATTCCAAAAACGTATTTCGTCAAAGTATTAATCATAGGCTTTGCCTTCTTTCTACATTTCTGTGATCTTATTAAAATGCAAATTCAACGATGTCTTAGAATTCCTTAAAAAATTCCCTTGCCAGGCCTTCCATGCTTTGTTTCTGTTGTCTATTTGTCAGCTTTAGTTTTTTCTTGTTCTTTGTTGATTTCCCCCCACAGACCTCATATAAGAGAAACCATCTGCTATTTTTCTTTTTCTTTCTGGCTTATTCACTCCACTGATTCACTCCACTGATTCCTTCTGGTTTCATCCAAGTTCCACAAATGACATGAGTTTGTCTTTTTTGATTGCTGAATAATATTCCTGATGTAAATGAACCACAGCTTTTTGATCCATTCATCTATATTTCACTCATTTTTAATTTACTTGCCTTCCCCTATAGTTTTCTCTTTCCCTGGGGAAGAACCCTTGGATACTTAATGGCCTCATCTGCCTTTTCAATGCATGTCAGTGCCACGTACAGTGCATTTCAGTGCCAAGTGAGTGCCTGGTGCACATGGAAGGTGAATGGCTATTTGTTGAGTGCCACCAGTACCACATTCCAGGGAGCATAGAAATGGAGCATTTTCTGTGGGAAAAGAGGCAATGTGGAACAGTGGAGGGTAGAGGCAAAGAAGGCGGTCAGGGCTCTGCAGTCCAGTTCTCTTCTAGAGAGGCTTTGCTCCTTTCATTTCACATATTAGCTTCCCTGAAATATTTCCAGTAAATAAAATGTCCAGAGAATTAAATATGATTGAAAACTGCTGAAAGAGATCAAGAATTCCTTCTTGATTAGGCCTTAGTAACAACTATCACTTTATTAATAGTATGCATATATGTTTATTTTAAGTATATATGGGTATGTTAGCCTAATGAAAATTAAATATGAGGAGAAATTTTACATCAGAAACCACCTGTATAAAAGTGAAATTTCTTTCCTTGGTGCCTTTCCTTGATGACTCACTGGAGTAAGTTTGCAAAAAGTTTGCAAAAGGGAACCTTTTGCTCTTCTGATTAAATTGATGTACTTCCTTCCTATAGATATTCTGATGCCTAGACCCTGCCTTTACTGTGCTCCAATACCATTCTTGCACTTCTTGCGTCTAGACTTTCTGTCTATGAGATAAATGCCACATTCCTCGAGTCACTAGTAGTTTTGCATCACAACACAAATTCATACATACGTACACACATATAAGTACAAATTCTTTATTTTTCCAACATAATAAATGTGATATCTTTTTCACCTAGTTATTGATAAAATGAAGGTAAAGGACTTAAATATTTTCTTTACCCCACACCTAACATTCCTTACCATCTCTTCTCTCCTTTTTCCATAACACAATCATCACTGGTGGGAGCCTATCAGTGGAGAGACATTTCACATGCTTATTTTGGATAAGGCATGCTTTATCCTTTCATCGGAAAAAAGTAGATGAGACCAAATAGTTGTTCCTAATCTCTCTGTTGATAAAATATGAGGTTAAGGTTAGAATTCCTCTTGGTCTGACACACATTGAACTGTATATCTACTTCCATGTGTTTTATAGATTACAAGTGGAAATATACATGCTGGTATGAACTCTATCTACACATATTATGGGCAATTAGAAGTTGCACTCCACCATATATACATCTACAGGGGGTTGGTGGAAAAAATGACAAAGCAACCTTCAGGAAATACTATCATAGAGGTGTTGAAGAATAGGCAGGTGACATATTGTTCATATTTCAGCTAGCTCTTTGCTTTCCCTTATTGTATGCAGGTCAGAAATACATCTAAAGCTTCAGATGTCATTTATAGCTTTGTGTTCCTCAAGTTTAACTCTTAAGCCATATATATTTTTTAACTACAAACTGATGCCTAGAACTACAAACGATCACTAGATGACTTTACCATGGTATGAACTGCTTTCTCCAACTCCATGTGGGCAGATATGCACTCTACTGAAGTATACTCCTAACTTAATTTTCCAGTGGAATAAATAGCATCATAATCATGTTGCCGCTCAAGCCAAACTCTGCCCCTCTATCCCTGAGTATGATCAATTCTATGAGAGTTGTCTTCTGAAAATAGATTTTCCTTTCCAACCAACAATATTGTTAATTAGTTTGAACCATTGCTACCCTTCTCCATGTTTGACAATTACAAGACCTTCTCTCTTCTATGTCCATATTCCACTCCTGTTTACTCTCTGTGCTCTTACAGTAAAATTTTTTAAGTCTATTATTTCTTACCTTAAATAGTTCCACTCTAACTCTCTAGAGTTTTGACCATCACAGAGGGAAAGAATAAGAGTGTAGGTAGATTCTTTGTACAGTTGTATTTTATTGCAATTTCTCAATGTAGTTTTGACTAGTAATGAAAGTCTGCCCTATTCTATGGGCAAAGAAAAGATGTATATTGATTTCCCATTTTTTTAGGCTCTTTGTATGCTCAGATTTTATTAGGACTCTCAAGGCCCATAAGAATCTCACCTGTTCTGTCCCTGTTAGCTGAATCTTCCATTTCTTTTACAGCTTATATTCTAGCTATACCTAATCTCATGCCTTTTTCTGAACCTATTTCCCCCCTTTGAGTCACATGCCTTTATAAATTTTATTTCCTCTGACTGAGATATCTTTCATTTTCTTTTCTATCTAGATCTCTTAGAAGTCCTTTTTATAGAGATCAAATTACTCCCTCAAATCATTCAAATTTTTGTAGCATTCTGTTATTATCTTTTGTCATGGTATCTATTTCATCCTATCTTAAATTGACCCATTTATCCCTTCATTAGTCTGATTCCTTTTCAAGGTAGTATCTTTTTTTTTTCCTTTGTTATTCACCCAAAATTACAATGACCTTGAATAGTCCAAGACAGGCATTCAATAAATGTGTGTTGAGTATTGATGTGGGGATATTTGAGATGAAGAATGTTTAGGGAGATAAAAGAATAGAAATCTTTTGAGAGGCATAATGTAGCCAAATTTTTCCTGTACTTCAGTAGTACATTTTACAAGTCTAAGTTCAAGTTTATATGCATTGAAACCAGAAAGGTAACTGTTAAAGCTTAACATGCAGAGACTGAGGTTACTGTCAGTGACTTTAATGTCATCTATTTAGTCTATAAAATGCTTTTATCCAATTTTCTGAAATTCATGCTTGATACTTCCTATTTTGTAATGCCAATAGTTGTGCTTTTACAGTTACAGCATGTCTGATGTGTTTGTTCACTGGCATTGAGTTTCCTGAAGAGAATTATTTGGAAACAAAGAGATGGAAGAGCTATACCAGGAGCACTTTGACAGAGTAAACCCTACTGGCTTCTCAAAAAACACTAGTGAAGACTAACATTCGAGGTCCACCCTGAATATACCATTTTAACTTTAAGAGCTCTCAACAACTGTAGTTATTCACTTACATTGGTCCTGAAGATTTTAAGGACTCACAGTCCTAAAGATAAACTGTAAGTTGTTAAATGAGAGTGTAGTGGAGGTAGGAAAATCACTAGAAAAAAGACTAAGAACTGCTTGTCTGTAAAGTTGTTACTTTTAGAGGTTAACACAAGCAAAACTTGTGTTTGAAATAAAACATATTTTAATGTTGCCAGCTTGAATTTAAAATCTAGGATTATCATGCAATAAAGTAACCTTAAGTTTCAAAGTCCACCGAAAATAGTGTTTTATATCAATCCTAATTTTTCTGTATACTTCTTTGGCAAATGTCCATCATACGTCTGTTTAAATTGTTCTGATAGGATGGCATTTTTCCATTATTCTTCCCAAATGTACTTCCTTCTTGGTAGCTCTGATCAGCATTTAACTTTTCAATTTAATTAAAAAAAATAAAATGTTCTTAGGTGGCACTTGTACTTCTTTATTCATAATTAAATTTGCTATATATGCATTCATGTCTATAGATAATATATGTTTGAACACACTTGAGATTTTAAGCAATTTAAGGATAGTTTGTTCTTTTGTTACAGCCCTTAGAAATCTGAAAGACACTTCTAATCTCCCACTAATCTTTCCAGTTTACACACCTTTCATACCAAGCAGCATGAAGAATGATAAAGATCATATTATACTAATCTTTCTTGACAAAGCATGATGTTACTAATTCACCACTGAGCAGGGCAAGAATTTTGCTTTTATTTATAGTACTAATGAAATACTTATCCTGACCATCTACATCTTCTGCTTGTTATTTTTAAGAACAACAACAACAACAAAAAAACAAAAACAACAAATACAATTTTCAATGAGTCTGACACGCTTCCTGTGGCTATAGAACAGAGAAAGAACAGTTCAAACAAAATAACTAAAGACAGCATCCGACAGAGGTGCATAGTGTGTTCTGTATACAATCGAAGTCATCACATTTATGGGTGTAGATGAGGAAGAGGTGAACAATGAGTTAAGTTATTATTCATTTCCTGTTTTCCAGAGCTTTTGTTATCTACTGCTCTACTGTATAAGAGAAACTGGATAATTTAATGGTGATTATTGCTGGTTTGGGCAAATATACTTGTTCAGTAGACCTAGTCCACCAACCTGATCTGGGAAGGTGGAGTGACATCATGTGCCGTTCTGTTGGCTGGTTTAATATTCAGTGTTTGGATTTTGGAAGCTATTAAGTTTTTCTTGTATTTGATAACAGTTGAGCCCATTCTATATGTGCTTATTATACTTACCTACTGAATTAAAGCTGCATTATGCCTTTCTATATGCTTATATGTGGGTGTGTGCACGTGCATGTGCTCATCATCATAAATTAACATCTTTATATATTACATTAAGCTCACATATATACAGACATATATGTATATGTACATGTATAAATGCTGCAGGTTTTTGTGTGTGCATACACACATACATATATATATATATATAAATGTGCATACAGAAGAACATACACTTCTATATGTTCATTGGTAGTTAACATATTTTTTGACATAGGTAGCAGGTTTAGCAAAATTGCTTTATAAAAATGTTGAAATCAAAGCATAAGATCTCAAGATGAGAAGAAAAATTGCTAAATTTCTGAATGGTTAGAATTAGTCCTTATGCTTGTTTTTAAATGAATGATAAGTACCCAATTATGATATTTAAAGTTATTCAAAGCTAGCATAAAACTGCAGAGCAAAACTTAGAAATGTCTATAGAATGCAGGGATGCTGAGAGATGCAAGAAGGAGTGTTACTCCTGCATTATTTACTCTTGTGACTCCTAAAATTGTAAATGCCAGGCTGGCATTGGTCTGCTGTCTGATTAGGGACATAATCAAGTGCCTGGCATGTGCTGATATGATTCATGGCTTAGTTCTCATGGCAATTACCTCACAGATCCTCATTATATTTTGCTGTTGTATATGAGGCACTTGGCATTTGGGAAGTAAGTAATAATTATGAGAGTTATAGAGAGGTCACTTTCTTTAAACTTCTAAGGAAAAGAAACAGGCTCTCTAAGCTGATAGTCCAAGAATAAAATCACCACAGTCCTATGTCTGGACCGTTTATCTTAAGATTTCGCTGTTTTTAGTTATTGCTATTTCACCTATGCAGATGATTTGTTAATTAAAAAACAACTTTCTGTTGTTGTCTAAATGGTATGTATGTAATCAGAAATATTTTCCCTGATACCCATAGTATGAATTTACTTTATGTCCCTAAATATCGACGGAGGTGATGTCATAGCAGATTTAATTATTTGACAATGGGAAAAACATTATGGAGACAAAACATCGGAAGCAGCAAAATTTGCTTCAACATTTACCATTGAAATCTTGAAATCTGACCTAAATATCCTACCTAAAAAAAAAAAATCTAAAAAGGCACCAGCATCCAAAGTAGGACTCTGTCTCCCTGGGGCTTTTTTTTTTTAAGTTTTGAAAAAGAAGGGGATGAGAATTATAAAGTGTTATCAAATGATTTTTGTGTGACTTAATTTATGCTCCTACAATGAAGCTGTCTTATTGATATTGCTAGTGTTTTCTGAATATATATGTGTGTGTATATATATGTATATATACATATATATGTATATATATACACACACACATATACATGCACGTTTTCAAAACCCTGTCTCAATGCTGTATTGACAACAAATTAAATTTGACTGATTGTGGAGGTTTTTTTCACTGTGAGGTCTCGGAGGGTATAGAAAACCAGCCTCTGGCCTATTTAGACTATCAAATCCTACCTGACTAGAATGTCACGTCTTAGAAAACTGGAACTTTAGCATTTACAATAATTGCTACATAGTTTTCCCCAAAGCAACATAATGGAGACTCTTTCCTGCATCTGGCAAAACACAAATAGCTATTATTTAATGGCACAAAACATGCTGAGCCTGAAGTGTTTCCTAATGTATTTCTCCAGCGGTTAGTTTGAAACCAGAAGAATAACTATTTTAACCCAAGTCGAGAGATAACAAGGGTTTTAATTAGTGAGAGTATCATATCACAGGCTTCACTATGGTAATTGGATATAATGTAATTTGTAGTATTGAAGGAAAAGTAATCACATTATAATAAAGACAATAGGAATGGGATGTGCAGAGATGTCACGTCCAAGTAATGGCCTTTCGCAGAAAATTCACTAGTTCTGTAACTCCAGCCCACGGGGTGTGTGCTGATAGGACAATACCTGAGGACATTAATTCTGCTTGGCAATATGTAGGTAGCTAATATCCTCATATATTTCTAAATAAGAGGATTCACTTAACTAATTAATTTTGGACTTTCTTTCAAGGTAAAAACATAATATTGGAAATTATAAATTTGTCCCAAATTGCTTTATTTCACTTGTATGAGTTGTTTTAGTGTTAAAACCCTTGATTCATTGATAAATATGTCTCCTCATAAGGAGCTATTCAGCTAAATAGAATACTCCACAAAAGTTTGATGAGAAGTTCTATATATGGTTTACTTGCTTTCTCCCAAACATACATACACATGTGTGTGCAAACATATATGTGTGTATGCATGTATGTCTACAAGGCCCTGGGATTGTCATGGAATGTGGAAAAGTAATGGGCTATTAAAATTACTTGCCACTAAAGACTTTCTCAAATTTTGCTTTGTAAACTTCCCTTCTTTTATTCTACTAGTTAACCCAAATATATATGCTACATATAAAAATATGTAATTCTTCAGTCATTAGCAAAGTTACAAAGTTATCTGTTAGCTTAGAAGGATGTATAGGTGGGACATAATAGTAAAAGTTTTAATTTGTTCTCTTTTACCAATAGATTGGTTCAGTGATTCATAGTCATATGCTTGAGTGTAAGTCAATGGCATGAAATTTGTAACGAATGTAGGTAGATATGGTTATAGTAATTCAAGTCTCTCAAAATTCTCATTAAAAACATGAAGTATTTTCTACCGTATTCTATATATTCTATATTTATTAGCACTCACCTAAGGATTTTTTAAATTATAAACTCACAATTCAAAAAGATATTTCCCCCAATGACATACATTATACGATGCTTTGCATTATACAATAACTAATCTGGAATTTATATGTAAGTTTTAAAAATTGAGTTAATATTTGCTTACATTGCTTTAACATATATGTAATATTTAAAACCTGGATAACACTAGACACAATATGATCTCATATATATTTATAAATAAATATAAATGTTGCTGATATAAATTAAGGGTATTTAGTATCTTTGACCCCTAGTAGGGAGATTTGCTTCACTCACATGATATTTGTTTAGTTTCTTCATTACCTAAGGATAGTGGAATAAAGTAAGGAATACATGTATTAGGCAATTAGTGTATCCACCATGTGATCAAAAACATAAGTTAATACCTACCCAGTATGACATACTATATTATCATTCAGGCACATTGTGCAATATACCTGAAAATCATCAATAGAGTAATCAGTGAATAATTTTTTATTTCTATTTTTGTCAGAGATGAAATCTAGACCATCATTGATGATTGTGTTATCTCCACTGCCTAGTATATATAATCAGTCAGTTGGTAGGTGTGTAGAACATATATATTTAAAGAAGCTTTTTGATCTAAGAGGTAACAAATATGTATTTCCTGATAGATATAAAGCACTTAACAAGAGGAGACTATTGATGATGCTGGAGTTGACAAATAGAAAAAAATAATGGAAGATTACAAGATTAGGAAGAAACAAAGCAAAATTTTACATAGTTAGTGATATCAGTAAATTATTTGAATAGAAATCATGGGGAAAACAAGTAGACCATTACAAAGATAATATAAGAGAGTTTTTATTACTCTTTCATAGAACATAAACACCCTGTGAGTAGAGGGTTATCTTTCCCCCAATTCCGTATTATCAATCACATAACCAGGAGCAAGCACTTAGTGAATATTATTTTAATTAGAATTGAATTAGACTCAAGATACTCATGTTTCAATCCCTAAAATAAAAAAGTTGGCCATTAAAATGAAATATACTTCTAGAACAACTTGTCCTTCATTTATTTTATGGGAGAAATGCATAGGAAGTTATTCATTCATTTGGTATTAATCATTAAGAAATACCAAGATGTCAAACTCAATAACAAAGAAAGTTGCCTCCATCAGTTACAGAAAAGGTCAAAATTGGTATGAGGGAATCTCAGTATTTTAGAGCAGCTTTAAGTTTGTAGCAAATGAATATAAAGGACAAAATTCCCATACAATATATTTTACATATTTAAAAAATTATGAAGTGCTCTGAATATGGTTTGCAGGTGTAGAGAGGTCATGGTTATAGGAGGGCAGGGGGACAATGTGTACTTTTCTTTCACTGTTAATTTGTGTTATGAACAGGTACTATTAATATACCTTCATAGAGGATTAAAAAAGAGAAGTGAAATCACTTAAACCTCCCAGAAGATCTCTCTAAGTGTGGGAAACTGAGGTTATGGAATAAAACCAAGAAAGAGGAATAGGGCTGGGGTAGGAGAATGGTGTTGTCTGCCCTCCATATCCCAGGGGCATGTGACTCTTGTCAGAGATGGAAATCAAAGCTACAGAGATGGATCATGTTGAAAAAGGCCAGTGAAAGAAATGTCCCATGGACAAGGAAAAATAGAAGCAACAAACTGTGAAAATGCCAGTGCCAGTAGAGAGCTAGTATGGCGTCATGAACCTGCATAATTTCCCTGCACTGAAAGAATAAGTGCAATGATATTTTATAGTCACTCTCCTCTAAGGCGAAGAAGGGTTGAATTCTGGAGAGTAGAACCAATTCCCAGGGAGGAGAGAATGAGTAAGAAGAAAAGGTTGAACTCAAAGAGGACCTAACATGGTTGTTTTGGGTCCTGTCTCTTCCCTGCTCATGAAAATTCCATCGTTCACTTGTGTTTTCAAATGAAATCCAATTTCTTGACAGGGTTATTGATGCTTTCAATGATTTGGTCCCCATATACCTTCTAGGAAATATGCTATTATCTACTTACCTGATTCCTCACTCAATTCACTAACCACATTCAAGTCAAGGTGGATTGTTTAAAATTCCTCAAACCATCTGTCTTTTCCATATCTTTTCCCCTGAATTACCCATCCTCCCATTTCTGTCTATCAAATAAACCTTTTCTATGAATGATCTCAAATATACTCTTGTCCTTGAAGCATCTTTCCTTAAACTAAAATGCTCCCATTATCACTATACATGTACATACATGGTTGTATACCTACAACCACAATATCTGTACTTTTCTTAAAGCATTCATACAAGGTGGCCTTATACGTTAATCATCTGTATCTATTTACATGTATTGAGAATAACTTATAGATAATAATGATCATTTACACAAAGTTGTATTTTGCAGGTGACGCCTTTTAAGTCATTACACAAGAAGAATAAGTTTCTAAAAATAAATTTAACTTTTCTTAAAGTTAAAAAAAGAGAACAAGGTTAAATTATGATGTAAACTTCCTGTGTTTCCTATTCCAGGGGCTTCCATTCAGGGTGAAAGATAGCAACTTTGCTGAAATTATGTTTAGTTTCCTAAGTCTGCTTAAGCTTAGACATTTAAAAATCATGATGGCTGACTTTCCAAAATCCTGCCCTAATCTCCTCTCTTCCTCAAGTTCATGAAACATTTCATAATACTGTTATAACAAACAAGAGACCAAGGATTTCCCCACACACGTATCATGCACTAATGGATCAAACATTGTTTATAATATTATTGGATTCTACAGGAGCTATTATCACTTCCCTTTGTGAGAAAAGTGTTGAATTTCCCAAGCAGAAATAAGTCTTACAGTTCTTCATTTGTATTTCAGAAGTCTCATTTCCAGGCATTTACTCTTTGTAAGTAAACGGGTGGATTTTAAATATTAAAAACCCATTTGGTATGACCGAAGACGTAACCGCCTACATTCCCCCATTACAGAATCTTTGGGTGTGAAATTGAAAAGTAAATTATACTATGTTCAGTCTGAACAGAGTTCATTTAGAGCTTTGTCTTTGTTAAATTGAGGGGGAGATTTATTTGTGGACAAAGACTATAAAAACAACTATTGGATGAAGGGGTAAATGCAGTTGAGGTATGATCCAGAGAGATGTGAACTAATGCTTTTTGTGACACCCAGATACATCACAGACAAGGATGTGGCAATAAAGTGGGGTAAAGTGGGATCCTTTTTCACAAGGGTCCCCCAGATTTGCTCATCTATCTGCAGTCTATCCGCTAATGTGCCACCAACTGCCATTTCACCACAGGTTTGTTCACAAACTTTTGATTGACAGCCAAGATTGATGCTTTATCACCTGATCATAAAACAGCACATGGACAGGTGGGTCATATTTTCTTTATAAACCAACCATTATGACACAGATTGGAAGTGAGTGATTTCAGGTAAAATAGCAGAAGTTGAGTCAGGTCTAAGAATACTCTGTTTTGTGCAGAGATGCATTAATAAGTGACAGGGAGCATAGATGCCAGCCCCTTTTCCCCTGCCACCCCCCTCCTCAAGTCACTTTCCTCCACTGTTTTTTGGCTTAGAAGGGCAGATCTGATTGCTCTATTTATCTGTAGACATTTCATCTAGAGTTACACAGGGTAAAAAATTGGTCCATTATGTGCATTCTCCAAAGTAGTAAATTTTCCAAAAGAGACAGTACAATTAGAGATAGAGAGAGAGAGTGTACACACATACACATGAACACACCGAAAGTCAATCAGAGTTAACAGGACACATAATGTTTTGCTAAGACATTTATTTAAAGTGATCTGCAAATTATTTGGACAAATAGCAGAGAGACATAGGAAAATAGTGCGTGTTGCAAACCACCAGAATAAAGAGTGGTGTGCATTTAAACCCCCCCCCCCCCGAAAGCAGTTTACTTATGATTACAAGCTTGTTACACAGGATATAAGTCAGAGACAATGCAATGGAAGAGTTGCCTAAGGTCAGGCATAGGAAGAGGGTAACAGGGACAAAGGTGTCAAACTTCCAGCGGCTTTCCAATCATGCCACCCTCTCAGCAAACCTGTGAATTTACTAACAAGGAGTCTCTCCATAATTCCATGAATTAGGGGGATTATGGAGGTTTCATTATATAGGCATGATTAATGGAATCATTGGCCATTGGCAACTGAAATCAATCTCCAGCTCCTCTCCCCTCCTGGAGTGCATTTAATTTTTAAGGATACAGATTTTAGACTCATGAATAAACAGCTACTCTTATGTGGTATTCAGCATTGCTCTTTGGGGAGTTAAAATGCAGTCTTTAGATTCACTGGTACTTGGCCCAGTTATTTCACCTATCTGAACCTCCATTTTCCATTAAAAGAAAGGATTGTTGTGTGGCTGTTGTGAGATATCTGACAGGCACTGGGAGGGAACACAATCAAAATCCTCTAATTCTTTCCTCTTATGTGATCATATGCTAATAAAACATTATCAAATAAAAAATCAGAAGCACCAAATTCTTCAACTTTCAAGATTTAGTAAAGTTACCTTATTTGCGCAAATAAAAATATTTCATTCTAAGGTGTATGTAGCCTTTTGAGATCAAGAACTCAAATAGTATTAGCTTATCTAGCTTTGACAGTTGGATGAAAATAGTCACTTTTCCTGATGTATTAAATGTTTACCTAAATATAAAGCAAATAAAAGTTGATTTCTCTAATTTCCCAAAATTTTCTTTAAAAGATTTTTCTTAAAATATGTCAGATAGAAATAACAACTTTGGCAAATGAGATGAGTGTCTAGAAATTATATTTAATTCACTAAGTTAGACATACATAACACATGGGCATAAAATATTATGTTCACTTAGAAGTAAAACTTTTTTACATTGATATTTTAATAAAAATTTTAACTCATACAGCTTCTATATCACTGTCTTCATTATGATAAGAGTTATTTCTAGAGCTATTGAGTTGTTTTCCAGAATGAAACACAACAAATCTGTTTCAAAAGCAGCACTTTTAGATTCACATCTGAAGGCATCCATGGAAATCATATTTCCACATTATAGGAGAATAATCCTTTCCACTTTTTCTGTGGAAAAACAGATTATAACACATTATAAGACATTATAACCACTTACTGTATTGTTTTCTAGGGTGAACTCTGAGATTGTCAGGAAGACGTCCAACAAAAAAGAATTTGTATATTTTTTTCACTAACACTATCAGGTCATTGTGCTTAGGTATCCATAACTAACCATTATCCTGAAGTCTTTTAACGGATTTTTGCCACTTAAAAAAATTTGAAATAATTGAAAGAGCATGCTATAATAGGAAATCATTGGTGAAAACTAGAATAAAATACACATCAATTTCATTTTTAATGGGAAGCAATGCTATATGTTTGTCCACATAGGGTGCTTGGGTGCTTTAAAAACTTTGTTCTTCCTCCCATAAATATTTTTTGCTATGCTATTTGCCAAGGTGTATTAATATCTGTTCTCTCCTTAGTACCTTAGTAATTCTGTTATTCACTTAAATATTCAGGATACAGTTTTGAGGGCCTATTGAATGTGCATCCACTATAATCTCATGTAGCTCATAATTTGCAAGAAAGTATAGAATTAGGTCATTTAATTTCATACAATGAATGCCACAGCAAGTCACAGCAATATCACAATTGGGGCAGTTGGTACTATAACACAGTTGTGTGCTTGCATATTTGTGCATGCACACACACACACACTCATACTCATGCACATGCACATACACTGCTCTGGGTGGCAAGATTGATGCTATTTAATAAAAACTTCCTGGTGGGACTCATGCTAGAGCTGAATCTTGAGTGATAAAATAAGAAGTGGTGCTCTGGTGCAAAACCACATGGAGGAGACTGAGGCACGGGGAACCATAGGCCATATAGAAAAGCAAATAATTTTGATGACTGATTGTAGAGGGCATATGAGGTGGCTATGAGAGATTAAATTGGAAAGGTTGATGGGAGACACAAGGAGGAAACTCTTGCTTATGTGCCTACAGAGTTTTGATTATATTCCAAAGGGAAGGTGAGTCATCACATTTTGTGGTATGACAAGAAGTGACATGAACAGATTTATGTTGAAAAAACTCCCTGCTGGCAATATTGTGAAGAAAGGATGGGAAGGGAATGAAACTGGAAACAATGAGATCAACTACTACAGAAGAATATAATGTGACTTGCAGTAACAGTGATCTTGTCCATTTGATTATTTTTTTGTAGAAATGTCAAAGAGGGCATCTTTTATCCTTCAATTCCTATCTTGCTCTGTACAACGCAGAGCAAGGTGTAGAAGTTAGAGGGTTCCTTCATGTGTGCTAGTATTTTTATTTGAGAACAGGGATTTATAGAGTTTTGCCACCCATTTTTCCTAGAACACACATATTTCCATACATGCACAACACACAAATTCTTCACACTTTCCTTCATATTCTTTTCCCTACTCTTAAGTCTATGGATATTACAAAAATGCTAGACTTATAAGGAATAACCTTATAGTTAATAAAAATTAATACATTTCTGCTGTGCCTTAGATTGTGAAATGAATGTTAATTTTCTTACAAAATATTGTGAGATACCATATGCTTTACCAGCCAGGACTGTAAAATGGGGAAAAGAGAGTCACTTTGATAATGGTATTGGGAAAACTGGAAGGATGTTGAATCACTCTGTAACTCCATACACACAAATAAATTCCAGTGAAGTAAGAGCATAGATATTAAGACCTACAACAAGATATATAGAAGAAAATACTGGTGATATGTTTCATGACATCAGTGATAAAGATCCTTTTGAATACTCAACGCATATGATAAGAGAAATAAAACTAAAACCATTGGGATTACCTCAAAATAAAAATTTTTATACAAGGAAGAAATAAGATTAAAAAGATCTCTTACTGAATGGAAGATTATATTTATATATTACCTAATCAGCAAGGGATCAATATGTCTCAAAATTTTTATGACTTTGAAATGGGGGAGGGGAAGGGCAAAAAAGACTGAGATCATTCACAGGTGATAAGGTGATGGGAGAACCTCAAGGTAGACAATGATAATATATATATATATATATTACATGTATATACATGCAATATATATACACCTATATATGCAATCAATAAAAATAAATAAAGCTAAAAGAATTTTTATGACTTTGAATATAATAAGGTTCAAAAAAATGACAAGCCAATTAAACGGGCAGTGGATTTGAACAGACCATTCCCCAAAGAAGATATTCAGAAGGTTAATACATGAAAAAATGTTCATTGTCACATCCAATAAGGGAGAGGAAAGTTAAAGACCTTAGTTGGTAAGAAAGCAAACTGGTATGAATATATAAAATCTGATTTGGATTTACCTTCAAAAACTAAAAATAGAAATACTGACCTAGCAATCTCACTCATGAGCATCTATACAAAGAACATGAAACCAGCAACTCAAAATCTGTATGCTCAACTGTATTTATTGCAGAGCTATTTATAATAGCTAAGACAGAAGCAAACTAAATACCCAACTATAGAAGATTTGTTCAAGAAGATGTGGAATATTCACAATATGGACTCCTACTTGGGCATAAAGATGATATTTGCAGCAAAATTGAAGTATTTTTAATGAAATCTGTATAATAAAGCAAAGTCAGAGCAAAGAAAACTATTGGATATTTATCCAGTGGATTGATTATTTGACAAAGTAAAATACTTATAAAAACTATCTGACATTTTAAAGTGAGAATTCTGAGGTTAAGAAAAGGAAAGTGAGAGAGAAAAGGGATCAAGGGGATATAAGGGATAGTGGTGAGTAAGAAAATACTCAGGTCATTCACATATATTTGTATGTGATCACGGAGTCACAATATCATGTAAAGCATAAGTTGCCTGTTGCACATTCTTGGCTAATGGGATAGAAATGGAACTCACAGAATACATTAGTAAAGACTTTGACATTGTGTATAAAAAAATAAAAAACTCTTCAAGTATAGAAAAAACATATATTTTTAATTTTGTTCTACTTTTCAGAAGATTTTTAATTGTTGCAAATCTGGAACACTTTACCTCTGTGGTGATCACTGTATATTATTAACGTTTATTTAATTTTATTAACAGTTAAGAATCTATTTATGGTTCATTTTACACACCATTCCAACTCCTCTACCACTTTGAATGTCTTCCTAACAATTCTTCAAAGCATCCCAGAATAATTTTATACTAAAATGCCCAATTTTCTTCTGAGCTCCCAGAGCAACTATTGCTCGTAAATATTTACACATTATAATAGTATGATTTTAGGTCATTAAATAGTTACATTAAGCAGAAAATAAAATATGTTGTGAGGTTTCCACATTAGAAGGTCAAGTTTGGAGGAAGGAATCAAGAGATGTTTTTAAGCCAAGATTTGCTTTACTCTTCAAAGTGGAAATCCATTTATACAATAGGAAGGAAATTAGTGCTCATATTCATGTACTGTCTGTTATTCGAATTATAAAACATTCTGCAGAGCAACAAATAAAATAAATACTCTTTTAAAGCAATCACTAAAGTGTAATAATACAGTTTTTGTTGTCTAAGCCAAAAACATAGGAAAAATTTGAAAGTTTCAAAACTATTTTGCACTGATCTCCATGATTTATTTACCATTTGAGGCACCCAAGTTCTAAATTTTGTTCATATCTCAACCCCCCACCACCCTGAATGTCTTCCTAACAATTCCTCAAAGTACCCCCTAATAATTTCAGCCTGAAATGCCCTATTTTTCTGAACCCCCAGAGCAACCACTACTGGTAAATATTCATTTGGCAATAAATCACAGACTGTCTTGTGACAACCTATACTATTTTGATTTTGAATTGTTGGTATATAGAAATAATAGCAACAACTATCACTTCTATTGGATTTCATAATTTACAACTATGTCATGGAAGTGATGATTCTAAAAACAGCTTGTGAAACGAAAAAGAGATGACACCCTCTCTTCTTTATAGATAAGGCAAACAAGACCTTCATTAATTCATGTGCTTGATGGCACAAGAATACAACAATTAAGATAATAAAAAGTATAAGAAGAAACTAAAACAGATCTGAATTGAGAAAACCAAGCCCCAACCCAGTTCTTCTCTATTCATATGTCATTAGATCTATTTTGTTGTTGTTGCTAGCTCAATTATATACACATCGGCCAATTTAACACATGCTTTTGAGTACTTATCTTGATCTCTATCAGGGCACTATTAGAGATGATTTCCATGTTTGGGAGCATTTGTAATTAGATGAAGGGATTTTTCATTGTTTATTGATAAGAACCAACGTGCAGATAGAGGATGGAAATTCCTGACAGAATTTGAGGAATGACAGTCTTTGAGGAATATTATGTTCTAGATTTCTGGACTCGAAGCCCTCCCATCAACAATGGCAAAGACTCTCAGAGCAAACTCAGAGCAAGTTCTCCTCTCCAGAAGACTTCCTATACTTAACCAGCCATACTATGAAAAACATTAAAAAATATATATATATATATTTTTTCTCAGTATTTGTTAGCAGCAGAGATTTTTCTGACTGTTTAGTCTGTCACCAGAAATGGGAGAAAAATACTTGCTAAGTTGAACACATTTTGAATATCCACTGAGGCAACATTATGTAAAATAATCTGGTGTGAAGTAAGCTCTCACAATGTGTTAGCTGCCTCTAAATGGGAAATATCAGCAAAATTTGATGTCAGGGGACAAACAAAGAATGTTATCTGCGCTGCATAGTGTATAATTTGCTGATGTGAAGATATTCTACACTGAAGCAAGGTTCTATTTTCTAATCAATGTCTCTGGGAAGATCTTCGTTGTTAGTTTTTACAAAATCAAATTGTCACCACTCAAGTCAACTGATTATGCAAAACTGGATGTAAATCAAAGCCTCAGCATTTTTCAGAAGAATGTAATGTGGGTTGCAGTCAGTCCCCTGTTATTCAAGGAAATAAGTTAAATCACATTGCTTCAACATTTTAGTCTTCCTTGTCCTTAACCAAGAAAACAGGCTCATGTAGATTTGCTTTACTTTGTCATTAATGTAATAGTTATATCCAAAGGGAGAAATGCAATGACTTACCCCATCTACAGACAAGACTAAGTGAGAACATAAAAACTATCTGGTTTAAACATTATTTAACACTGCTAGCTGACATTTTGATTCCCTTGTGGTTTTATGAAGCTATGTGGTATCAGAGGAAAACTGGCCACAAGAATGATCAATGGTGAGCTCTTATTTATAAGAAATGAGTGAATCACTAGAAATATTTCTTATAGAAACACTACCCAAGTTACTCCTACTACTGCAGACGTATTGAGGAAGTGGTTGAGGCAATATATGCAAGTAATATCTTTGGAAATATATTTGTTGAGTAATCAGAAAAAAGTAAAAAAGTAAACTAATTAATTGTATTAGTATTTAAACACATATTAGCTCTTCTAATACCGTATTATAAATTAATTTTGAAGACAAGAAGTAGCTTAGGTTGAACAATATATATTATATATCTTTTATGTAAGCCTGGGAAGTTTAAAATAAATATAGTGAAAGTACCCAATTATTTCAAAAGCTACTAATTTAGCAACAGAAATAGTTATACTGTTAAATGAACCAGCACAAACAATAAAACTTTTGAAATCATTTTTTTTTCTTAACAAATGCAAATCAAACCATTTCATAGCATCAGACATTTCATAGTATCTCACATAAGTTCTGAATAAGTAATAAGTACATTTCCTTTGCTAGCCTTACCAATCTCAATTTCACTATCAGTCTCTTCTGGAAATATATGTTTTGAGGGATATTATATATGAAGGTACTTTGGAAAGTATAGGCTTCATAAAGTTACAAGAAATTGTTATTATCCTCATCATTATTTCTTTTCTACTTTCTCTTTCCCCTCAAGGCTAAAGAAAGCTATGCATTTCTTGTGGAGTCCTAGACTTGCATGTCAGTAGTCGTGATTATCATTATATTTGGGGGAAGGCTGGTATTTGTGTTGATCTTTCCTATGGAGAATTTGAAATCACCCGAGGCAATGGAGGTTATTGACTGCAACTTCTTGTGAATTCACACAGAAGGCAGGAGCAGCTGATCTTTGTTTGGTCACAGAGGAACCAACAAGTACTAAACCACCCCCTCCAAGATTGCTACCCACCCAGAAACTAGCCCTGCATTCTTCCTGCCCCTAGCAGAGCTATGAACCAATTCCATTGCTTTGATTTGCTTGTTTGTTTCTTGTCCTTTGGTTTGTCAGCCTGATCAATTATATCAGATAACTTTGTGAACGGCTTAGTTACAACACCAGAAATAACTTATTCTTCCCAAGCAATTCTCCAGATAAGCATGTTTACCATGGTCTAGCCTTTGTCCACGAGGAATCCAAGTTTCAAAGGGATGTGGCCATCAGTCCATACACAGACAAGAACCCCTTCCACCAAGGGTGTTCATTCAACTCTGCATTTCTCTGACCCTTGTCTGCCTTACCCAATGACCTACTGCCAAACCCACATTCCTCTACTTTCAACCCAATCTCTAGTCCACACATTTCAAATCCTTTGTTCGCCCAAGTATGATGGAAGCCTTTTCTCTCAGTCTTCTGGGGAGTCAGGTCTGAGTTGTGGGATTCCGATTCCTATCTTTGACTGAGGCAGTTTTTCACTAAAGTTGTTACCTTTCCCAGACCTTGGTGGCATATTTTCTTGGTGTGTATGTGTATCAGGAAGCAGGGTGCTTGATATCTTGGGCAACTGTACTTTTTAATGAAGCATCTTTGGAGGATGGTGTAAACAACCACCAAGAGAAACTGGCATAAGAGAATAAAATTAACAAGTCAAAAGAAGAGAAAGAGATCCAAGATAGCACACAGTGGAAAGCAAAAGAAAGGCATGAGTTGTTACCGAAATGAACTGTTCAGAGGAATGAGATCTCTGGGGATCTCTGATGATAGAGAAAATGCCCACACTTATAGCAATATTATGTCATTAGTTTTCTGAAAATATAAACTTAGTGTAACATGTATTGCTAGAGGATAAGGAAGAAGGAAAGCATGAAGTGAACAAAATAAGAGATAAGTAGTTTCATTTACTTACACAAATGGAAATAGAAAATAATTGCCTTATTATGATGATAAGGAAATAGCAAGCTGATCACAAGGGATAATACAGTTATTACAAGAGCATCAAATTGACCTAGAGTTTTCTGGCCTATTGCTCTTTGAATATACAGGATATGAATAATATGGCAAATTGAGTGAATGGAAACCATTTATTGAGATTTTCTTAAACATTTGAAAGAAACTAATAAAGGGCACATATTCTAATGAGGGATTTCTGCTTTAGGGAAAAAAGTGGTTTATGGGCAATATGGATTTTCTAGATCAACTGTAGAAAATACATATCAAATTTAGGGAATCATTGATAGCTGAACTATCCTGCCTATGGTAGCAATTGATTGGTCAAAAATACACAGTATACAAGGGAACACTTTACCTAAAATCAAACTGAGGTTCTAAAGGTTTCAGAATAATATTTAGTGACTACAAGAATAGAATGACTGTTTAGAGACTACAAGAGACTTCAAATGTGTGTAGCACATGTGTTTTATTTACAAATGTATCTGTGTTTGTGGGTGTGCAGGCATGACAAAGAATATATATCACTTCTGGGAAAATATAAATAAGTTCCTGTGACATTTTTCTAATCACAAATTCTTTGCTATTCTAATTTTCTGGCTTGGATGTTAGGACAGTCTTTATTACATGTACGTAAAATTTTCTTAAACTTAAGTTGTATTTGTAGTTCTCCTTAGAGATCACAAGCTCTCGGACTCTCCAACTGATAGTTAATCAACATTTACTGAACACAAGAGAGGAATAATGATTATAATATTTTTAAAGGGAAAAAGTGTTATACCCCTCAAGGTTTTAGAAATCTGAATTTCTGCACAGTGAGTATGAGTGTTAGTGACAGAAGTGTGAGAAACCTACATTTCAGTGTAGGAGAGGCAGTGTCTAGTACCTTGGCCACTTAAAACAGTTTTAGAAACATTAATTGAGATATTATTTAAACTAATCATGGTAGTTTATCCACATAGTATTGGCAGAGGTGCTGAAATAAGATGTTTCACTTGCACTGAATCATGCACTAAATAAAGAATTTTACATTCCTGAAAATACAATGCATATACATAGCCCCTGGCATTCTTAAGAACTATGATTTAGCCATTCCAGAATTTTTGTCCTGAACTTTCTGCAAAGCTTCAAATACCCCTTTATTTGAGATTTAATCAAGCCAGTACTCTGAAGAAGAATAGATCAAGATTAACTATAGTGGTAAGATTACCTACTGTTTAATTTTTTTTTTTTTTGTTAGAATTAATTACTTGACTAACTCTTTTACATGCCACAATTGCACTAAGTCCTTTGGGAGTGTGAAATTTAGCATTAATTCTCTCTGCAGTTGATAGAAACATGAATCTATTTCTCGAAAGGCCTAATTGAATGTTTATGAGAATCAGTTACTCTGCTGCTTTTTGATAAGTAGTGGGGAATCCAAACCTTCATTAATCTCTAATGACCTTTATAAACTTTCTTGGGGAAAAGTAAATTTTGACCTTGGTTACTAGCAAAACAATTAGAACACTTTTTTTTTGTTATTTTTCTATATCAACAACAAGGCAAAGTAGTGTGATGAAGGTGCATTCATGCAGAAGAAGGGAAAAGGCCACATTTGCATGGAAATTCAATTCATAATTGTTTTTATTTTTATTGATGTTTAGTGAATTAGATCTAAAAAGATTCATTGTTTTAAAGGGGACTCAAATTTGACAAATCTACCTCTGGGTAAACACTTCCAGTAATTATAACCATAGTTACACTTTGTTCTATATAATAATGTCATGGGCCAAAAAGAACACATCAGGACTCAACTTCAGTGACTGTAGGATATTTAATAACTAAAGTCAAAGGGATTTGCATATTGGGGTTTTGCTCCTTACATGGTATTAGCATGAAATACACTTAGAAAATTTAAGAAAGACTATCAGGGGAGATTTATACTATGAATTAGTTATTATATAAACATCAAGACTTGAATGTACTTGGTGCAAATTAAAGACTTCTGAATTCATATTTTATTATCTATATTAACAAAGGAATTTAGTAATTTTATAGTGAGTCCTCTTGTCCCTGTGACTTCTAACTCTTCAACTAAGATACTGGCACTCCAGTAAGTCAACCAAGAAAACAGCAACCCACATAGAACACAATCCTTAACAAGTAGGATTTCTGATTAGAAAGTTGCTTTAATCCAAACTTATGGGAAAGTATTATGATCACAGGTTGTAGCCTAAGGTTAGTTATGATGCAAATATGCTATATCAACCAGTATTCCACCCAAGATTGTGTCACAACTTAATGTTCAGGGAAAATGAAGGACATGTATTTGGTTGTATTATTTCACAGGACCTATCAACTTTGAGTGAGAACTTGAATTAAGTTCACAGCAGGAATTCAAATATTTGCTGATCTGTCTCAGAAAATGGAGTTCTCCAAAAGTCAGACTGCATAGAAGGAAGTAAGGACTTCTAAGGGAAAAATAAAATTTAATGAAGAGGAATTTTTCAGACATGATGGGACACTGTCTCTATCTCCTTACATAGACATGTCTTCAGTCCTTCTCACCTCCAAGAGAATGGAAAGTAAGCAATGTTTTAGCCACAATTAAAATAAAAAATCAGTGCTCTCACTTCTAGGAACCTACCCAAAGTTTACAAAAACTCTAATCCAAAATGACACCTGTACCCGGATGTTTATTGGAATGCTATTTACAATAGCCGGGATATGGAAACAAACCAAATCCCCCAAAATAACGAATGGTACAGAAAGCTGTGGTATATGCACATGATGGAACACTATTCATCAATCAAAAAAGACAAACTGGATGAAGTTAGAAAGAATCATGCTAGCAGAAATAAGCCAGAAAGAAAAAGAGAAATACTGATGGTATCACTTATATGATGGGCAAAGGGAAAACAAACAGACAAGAAAAATTGAAAACAAATTTTTAGCTAAATTGATCATAGAGCATGGGGTGGGGGGAAATTGAGGGTGGGAGGGGCACAAAAAACTAAGACAATGGTTCATGGGTGATAAGGTGGTGGGAGAACCCTGGGGATAGATAATGATGTAAAATAAAATAAACAATATAATAAATAATAATAATAAATCAGTGTCAAAGAGTCTTCTTCTAGAAACGCCTTTGAAAAATTAGCTACAAAAGTTGAAAGTTCCTTATCAACTGAAGGCAGAAAAGTGCACATATTTAATAAAGACAACTGTCATATGCTTATACTTATTCATCTTTTGAAGGTTGTCCAATCTGTTGCCATGTAATTTTTGATATAGGAGTCTCAGGATTTATTTTATTTCTGTGTCATCAGTTGTGATGTCTCCTCTTCATTTTTAGTTAGTCAGTCTTTTTTAGTCTCATAAAGATTTGCTAATTTTATTGATCTTAAACTCTCAGTTGTGTTGATCTCTTCTACTGTTCTAGGCAATCATTTATTTCTGTTCTGATTTTTGTTTTTTTCTACAAGTCTGATAAACTAGAAGGCAGAGGGAGAGGATGGAGAGCAGGGTATGGTGGGGATCCAATAGACATTATGGAGAATCTGGGTGCCTTGGTATTCAACCTGATGTGGTAACATCTACCTGAACAGGTATGGTCCTGAATCATATCTGTAAACCCATGCTGCAAACCCATGATACCTCAAAATCAATCAATCAATAAGAAGTTTTGGAAGAACTAGAAGGAAATATATTAAAGGGCATTCTTATCTTTAGTTTTCTCATAATGAGTGGACTAATTTATAGATCAACATCACTCCAAAATATAATCCCTATGCTTTGAGGTTACATGATCAATTTCTTATTTTAATTACTTGCGTGGATTATCAAGAGGACTCATCATACAGGCAACTGAGGATTGAAGTTTACTTAAAGAATAATCATGTAACAAATCCTTTAAAATATGGGAGGAGACACATATGTGGTGTAAGAGTAGTCATGAAACTTAATGAGGTAGAGTTAGAACAAGGGAATTTCAATATTACCAGATAATAACATAGATTATAATGTTAAGAACAGGATTATAATTACAAGACTAAAGTATTTGCAAAGTTAAGGAAATCGGAAATCAATGTATATGTAAAATTTGCTTCACTTCAGCATTTGAAAATAAAGATTAACACTTTCGAGAAACAAATATCTAGGAAGAGGGTGAAGACTATAAAATCAAGAGGCTATATCTGAGGGTATATTCCTCTATAAACATCTGAAATATTATTCTTCGCTACTTATCCTTCAATAACATGCCTAAAAGTCTCAATCTATCTTAAGAATTACATTTTCTTCAGAAACACAAAGAGTTCATAAGTCTAACTCCTACAGTAGTCACTGAAAATTGGCTTGAGATAAAAACTAGTAAGTTATTCAAAAGACAAATTTTTAAAGTTAGATTTCCAAATATTTCTGGTGCAATGAGTACAACACTGTCATATCCAAATATAGAAACTAAGAAAAAGAGTAACGATAAGAGGAAATTTTGAAGACTTCATAAATAATTGGAACATGTTAAGGGATATGTGGGAAGCATAAATCACAGTTAAATTTAAAAAGTCAAGTTTAACATATTTACCTTTTAATCAACACAGATTAAAAGATCATTAGGCCTAGATGGTCATTAGGCCTAGAAATGTTTCATGTTAGATGACATATTCCTTTATTTCTCACAGTGTTGTAAATATTAATATAAAATCTGATTTTATATTTGAGAAAGCAGGAGGCCAGATTACATTTTCATTCATTATTGAGTTGGATCTTTATTACCTTTAACATTTGATAAGTTAAGAACTTTCATGAATACATTTCTCATCTTGGTAGTCAGCCTCCTTCCCCATCTGCCACTGCCTTTGTTTAGATCTACACTATAACTTCCAGGATGACCATAAGGATATGTAGTAAATTAATCAGTATTCAGTTTTGTAGTCTTATAGTTTGCAGTTAAACTGTCTCCAGCTAAATTCTAGACTATTTTAAAAAAGAAAACATAATCTTCAAATGCCACTACAAGACTAGAATCATTCCCTCCAGCTTACTAAACAAGGCACTACGTGACCTCGTATACTTTATAGGTTTGCTCAACCAACACTCATAACTCATTATAATGCCTTTGATTAAAGTCTGGAGTGTTAAATACCTACATTCCTCAGACTCTGTTGCAATTAAAGTTACAGGCGTCATTTAGGTTTCCTCACTTACATGAGTATATATATGCAAAACTTTGAATTGCAACTAAATTTTATGGGAATAATGGTAGGACAAGCAGCATACATTTTTATAATACAGAAGATACAGTTGATACATTTGAACTAGCATGATTATGCAGGAGTGGCTATGAATGCCTGACTTGATAAGTGGTGTCTTAAGACAGCTTCTTTCCCAAAGAAGGTAGAGATAGCATTTTTTCAGAGCTAGTAGCTGTGGTAGAAATGTACTAATTCTGCACTTTTCTAATCATGATAAAGGTTTAAATGACCTGATTAGGAGATTTACTTCTATAATGGAACATAATTGATAGTTCTTTATACTAATCAGTAGCTGAAAATAGTCCTTTTGAGCTTAAACTAGCTAGAATGGTTTCTTTTGTTGTAATCAAAAAATAAGCAAATAAAAATAAATGAAAGAGTGGCCTGATATACTGTAAGAAGTATGGGTAGGCAACAACTCTTCAAGGAAAGATGAATCTGAGGTCAAATATTTGATTTGGTCGAGTTTACCTCATTCTAATTACCCTTTTCCCAAATTATGTTTATTGAAGTGAAGTAGGCTTACACCTTTGTATCTTCTCTAGGGATTACAGGTTAAAACCTCTATAAATCTATATGTTCATTCCCTGGTCACCACCAGGATCTAAACAATCTTGGGCTACTGGAATTTCAAGTAAAAAAGGATGAAATGTTAATTAAACTTTACAATTTTTTTTAATGTTATCTGTTATGATATGTATTGAAAGCACGTCGTGGCCATCATAAAGATCATACAGGACTCAGGGACAGAGGCTGTGTTTGAGCACCTTTTTTGTAATTTCACTGGATACATCCAAGGGAAAAAGAGGAAAGCATTAGGTTAGATGAGCAGTTGATATAGATCCATACAGAGAAACAAGGATTTCTATGTATATCCTAAGAGTCTCTTCATTTCTATAGCAGTAGGATGATATAGTTGTACATGGAAAACAGAATCACAATGTCTATTTGTTGAATTATAATGCCAGCCCAGTACACAGTCATGCTAGGTCTCTTATTAGGGAAGAGATTGGAATGAATATGGCGCTTAGATTTTGAATAGCAGCCACTGTCAATTTTGTCAGAACTACAACTCGCTCTGGATTGTCGATGACGTAGTAGGGCCTTAGATGACGACATTTTCTCTGGGTGTCAGGGGACCCAAATGCACTGATGTGTGCTCAGAATTTTGCTGGTAGGTCAGGGATGCATAAACAAGGTCAGGTGACTGGTGACAAAGAGGTTTGGAGAAATGTGAAAACAGATAAAAGTATATGGTTGTTTGTAGGTACCAGGTAAGTACGCAGTGAAAGGGATTCTTTGCAAGGGACTTTAATAATCAGGAGCACTGAACAGATCATGTTGTGGATATGGGCTTGCTTACTAAGCCACCCCAGGACTAACTCCATGGGGTGTGTACATGTCCCTCTCCCCTGTGATCTTGTTCTATTGGTCCCTGCTTTCCTGGATTCCACCCCTACTGAGCCCCCAATAGGCCACAAGCAGAACTCTAGGTGAAGCCCAAATAGAATCTTATTTTCTGATAAGAAAAACAGTTTCCAGTCTCATGAATACAGGTCAGTATCTAGGCGACTTCGTAGACCCTGAAGGAGAGTGTGGACATTCTACCTGGAATGGATGGACATAAAGTTCTAAGTATCACCTGTAGTCTCATGTACGGAGAAACAAGATTAGAATCAATCCTTTTTCCCTGTTCTCTTTCCACTTCTATTTGAAGACTCGTATGGGCAGCAAACTCTGTGATTTACCCCAAATCTTGCAGTGTTTCAAAATACACTTGGGCTGAAGTTGAAGAGAGCTGAGATGGAACAGTGAATGATCAGTGATTACAAATCACTAGGCATTGTTTGTGGGAGTAGCGGGCATGACTTTCAGGCAGGATTTATACCCTACAGCAGAGGAGACACCAGGATAAGAGGTTGGTGAGAACTGAATGCCATTCCTTATAGGCTATTCAAGATCGAACAACCCAGACCCTTAACAAATGTGTTCTGATATTTTGGTAAATAAAACTACGCCACTGCATTGAACCATCCATCCTACTGATAGAGCCTAAATGGACCTTTGTGCATGGAGGCTAATAGAGAACTGGGGAAGGATGGCCTGGTGGGGAACCTAAAATCCAACAAGGCCTGCAAGTGCTGAACTTAATAACACCTAATAGCAGTCGTAAGTCAGTCTGTCATTTTGGAAACTTCAATAAATTCTTGTTGGAAGTTGTAGTGTGTTCTCAGCGGTGCTATTATGAATTAAGAAGGAAAGCTTGTCTCACATTTAAGCTGGAGGCCAAATTGAGGGTGATCGCAAGAGGGTCAGTGCAGGAAAGCACTTCTCAAATGAATGATAGTGTCACTAATTGGCCCTGGGAGTTGTTACTAGAAGGCATGTGGAGGTCACCAGAAGGGAAATGCCAAAGGGACTCTTCTGGAACAAGCAAGAGAGGGTGACCTGGAACTCAGAGTAGGAGAGATAGGGAGGGTGGGGGAAAAGGATAAGAGGGAAGGGAAAAGAGACACCAGGGTTATTTTGCTGATCAAGCTAAAGGGAACTTGGATACAGTAATTAATGACAACGAGAACCACAGTAATAGGTCTAGGAAAGTCAGGTCATTTTGGTTTCATATTAGTTTCCTTTTTAATCTTTATGAAGAGGCAGAGAGATGATAATGATCTCACTCTACAGATAAAGAAACTGTGGTTCATAAAAGGTGATTTTCCCAAAGTCCCAGAGCTACGAAGCTTTCAAGTCAAGATAGGAATCATAGTTTGCTTGACCTCCATGCTAGGGTTATCTTACCAATATAATTTAACACTTAGATTTATCATTACTATTCATGTTGGTAATTGGGCACTGGGCACTATTTTAAACAGCTTGCTTATTAAAAAAATACTATAGCACATGGCTTCCCAAATTTGCCCATACAGAGTTTGCTGGAGACCTATTGACAGGTTACTGGTGCTTGGGTCTCACCCCAAGAGGTTTTTATTGGTATGCAGCCTGGATAATGGTATATTAAAAGATTTACCAATTGATTCTAAAATATGACAGGTTTGAGAGTTAATGCATTAGCATGTTGATAGAGCGAACAGTAACAGCAATTTCTCCCAGAAAATTTTCTCATCAAGAATTATATCCAGGCTTCCTGAAAGGCTGATTCAAAGTGGCTAGAAGAATGAGGGTGATACTACTAAAATAATTTCCTGCTAAGATAATTACTGAGTTAGAAGAAGCAGTACGTGACACATAATAGGTGTTGCATAATGTTGGTTGAGAAATCAATCAATCAATCATGGTGAAAGACTTTGACATGTTGTTACTTCATTGATAAATAAAAATGAGCCCAGTTAGAGAACAGAGAGTGGAAGTTAGATTCCAGACTTAAGAATGAGGTTGCCTATCTAAGATCTGGCTTCTTCCACTCATTAGCTCTGTGAACTTGGGCACATTTTTTTCACCTCATATATTCACATGTCTCATCCATAACATGAAATTGACAAAAATATTATCTCCCGATGAGGCTATGGATGTTATTTACCTGACAAAATTGTGAAATGAAAAAGAATTCAGAAGAGAGTGAGGAGCATATTAAGTACCATGTAGATGGATATTTTATTTTAATTATTTAAAATCTGGACTCGTGTGGCAGCTTTGTTTTCACAAGGATTTAAAATCCATGACAATTTAAACAATTTAAATCCTATCTAATTTTACCAATCATTTTATCATAACTGTGATTAGACATATGATACTATCATATGTCCAATCACATCCATTAAAAATCTTGCTGAATATATACATATTTAATAAAGTTCTTGTCTACATCACCTATTTTGATACCTTGGAACATGAAAATATTGAATGATAAATTTTATTGTCATCAAATATCAACAGATAAAATTCTGGGCAATATTTTTTTTCCACAATTGCAAAATACTAGCAACAGGGATGTAAACAATGACATTTCAATAAATTAAAAAAAATGAACATATTCAATTTTATCCAAGAAAAGATAATATAGAACTTAAGATGGATAAAAAGTCAAAAATATCAAAAAAATTAAAGTTCTCTTCTTTTATGTTGTCTTAAAAACAAAAAAAAGAACACCTGTCATTCTGTTTATGTTTATGCCATTTTACACTCCTGCCGGTGGTGTGTGAGATCTCCAGTTGCTTCATATCACTGTCAACAATGAACACTGTAAGTCATTTAATTTTAGCTGTTCTAGTTTATCTTCGTGGTATTGTATAGTCTTATTTGTAATTTAATTATGACAAGTGATAAGCAATTTTTCATGTGTCTTCTCACTCTCTGTATATCACCCGTGTAAAGTTTCTATTCAAATCATAGCTACATTATTCTTGTTATTCTGTTAAAATCATTTATCTTTTTGTTACTTCATTGAAGGAATTCTTTATATATTTAATATCAATGTTCTTTTGCACTGTATCTAAGATGTACTTGCTGATCTCCAAGTCTTCTATGATTTCCTATAAAATGCTTTAATTTTAACTTATCAGGAAATTACCACAGTTAGTTTCACTTGACAGATAAAAAACAAAAAACAAAAAACAGGAGCATTGCAAATTAGCTACTTGCCTGACTCTTTGAATATAACTTGAACCATTCAGGACTGATTCAATGCAGTTTTCATACTGAGCCAAACTCCATTTATTATGCCAGAGCATGGAAAATGTAACCCATGCGTATATATTCATTTTGACTTTTGAACACGTTGTCAAGGAGTATTTATTAATATATTACTGAATGCATGTTGCATGAATGCTAGTGTGGAACATGCATGCCAGTGTTCATTGACTGAAATAAGTCTATATAGCAAAATATTTTGACATTCTGCTTCCAATAGTCTGGTCTATGACCTTCTTCTTTGGAATTGTGCTAGGTATTCCACAAAGCTTATAAAAGGCTGTGTGTTTCCAAGTCCAAGAGACTTTTATTGTCTCTATTGTTCACTTTCTCTCCTTAAATCATCCTGGTATCTAGCTATCAGCAAGAGGGGTCACCTTATCCCCCTAACAGGCATTACTGACCCTAAAAGGTGGTGTTTATTTATTGCTCTAAGCACAAGAGAAAAAACAGTTTACGAGAGTTGTATTGGTTGCTGACTGCATGCATCACTGCTTTTCTCCTGTTCTTTGGAAATACAGGGCCACGAGGTAAAAAGTACAAAATTGCCAGTTATATTTGCATTTCGAAAAACTATAATAATTTTTAGCAACAGTGTGTTCCATATAACATTTAGAATATACTTACACAAAATGTTAATTATCTGAAATACATATTTAACTGCTATATCTGTAAAATAGGACAATTGTAGGGGCGATATATTTGCCTACTACAAGGGAGACAGGACTTTAAACTAAAAATCTTATATTTTTACATAGGGATGTATCATGGGATCCAAATAGTCACTCTTGGAAAGTATTAGAGATGCAAATGCAAATTCTATAGCCAAAAAAAAAAAAAAAAAAAAGACTTCCTAGGAGAAAACAGCATATTCATAATTATATTTAAAAGTGTTCTAAGGATATTTTGCTTTTATGATTACTAAGAATGGAACAGTGCTCTATTTTACTATATTATTATTATTATTATAACTACCAGAAACAAGGAATAGAATGGAAGATGAAAATAACAAAAGCCTTCACATTAAAGCACATCTGAGTTTAAAAATCATGGGATGGAACTTAATTAAGTGCCAGAAGGTATACTAACGTAATGTTGAGTTTGCAAATTTAAATACACAAAAGCAAGGCAATCTAGACTCTGGAAGCTCCCAAGCAACATTAACTCACCCACATCATACACTGTGCATAATAAAGTTAACATTTAGCATTCAGAAATGTTGTTCATAGCACAAAATATGCGCAATTCCAGATGATTAGCATTTTCCCTATTTTTATACTTTTTCAAAAGTTCAGTATTCCCATTATAGTAATGTAGGAAGAATTACTCAAACATTCTTTTAAAATGAATTTGTTTATCTGACAGTTTTTCATTAAAGTCATAATAATCTTGGATTAAATTATATGTCAGGAACAGAAAGAAAAAAGATTTTTACATTTAGAGGATATTAAATACAGTGCAAATCTTTAATTTTCACTTTCTAAAATGATTTTAAACCTGTTCCCTACATAACTACTTTTCTGGAATGGGCATCACTATTTATTATTCTACTATAATTTATGACATAGCAATGCATTTTAATTTTTTATTAATCATTTTATTGTTTACATGTTTATATGTATATGTAAATGTATTACATCATTGCATTCCCTGCGGTTCTTCCCTCCACCTATCACCGTGAAACTTCATCTTGATCTTCTTGTGCTCCTCCCTTCCCTAATTTCTCCCTTCCCACTCCCTCTCCCTAGCTGCTTGCCCTGATTCTGTTGTTAGCTTCTTTTGACTTTCTCTTGGTCTTTGATCTGTTATTCCTATAATCTATCTATAGGTGAGACCATATGGTATCTTTTTCTTTCTTACTTATTTCTGCTAATATGATTCCATTTAATTTTAGCCATTTTATCACAAATGTGTTCTATTTATTGGTTTTGATTGTAGAATAATATTCCATTGTGTAAATACACCACATATTTTTCAACCATTCATCAGTTTGGGGGCATTTGGGTTGTTTCTCTAATGCCTTGTATTGTAAATAGTGCTGTGATATGTATCTGAGTACAGGTATCTTTGAATTAGTGTTTTGGTGTCCTTTGGGTAGATGCTCAGAAGTGAGGTTGCTGAATCAAATAGTAGTTCCATTTTCAGTAGTTTGAGGGTCCTCGACACAGTTTTCCATAGTGGTTAGACCAGTTTGCACTCCCATCAGCAGTATAAGAGTGTTCCTTTCTCTTCACATCCATACCAGCACTGTTGTTGACCATATTTTGGATATAGACCATTCTTACTGGTGTAAGATGGTATCTCATTGTGGTTTTGATTTGCATTGCACTGATGATGAATGATGTCAAGCATTTTCTCACATGCCTAGTAACCATTTGTATTTCTTCTTTGGAGAAATGTCATTTAAGTTCTTCTCCTGTTTTTGATTGGAGTTTTTTCTTTGTTTTTGCTAAGTTGTGTGATTTCTTTGTGGATCTTTGTTATAAGACCCTTATCACTTGTATGAAGTTCATCTCCCCCCCCCCCCTTTTGGTTGGGTTTCTTTTGTTTTGGTTATTGTCTCTTTTGCTGTGAAAACTGGAAGGGCATTATAACAAGGTAATTGTGCCTTGCCTATGCAGAATACTGCGTGTCTACCACCATGATACTTCACTTCTCTGTGATACTATTTCTTCACCTGTAGACTTGAGATAATAATAGTACTTGACTGATAGAGTTACAATGAGAATTAATATTAATATCATTTAATAGATGTGAAATTCCTAGACTGATACATAGCACATGGAAAAGAACTGGAATAAAATTCATAGTAATGTAATCTATATTCCAGTTATATAAGTACAAAGAGATTTTACACTGTCTTTCTTAGACTACTACAACTAGAACATTGGAATACCTGACATAATTTTAGTGAGTCTACAATATTTCAAATTTCAACACCATCTTAAGTAGAGAGATTCTTGGAAATTCTCTGAGCTTGTGCTTTATGATTAGTAAATACATGAAAATTTTGTTCAGACAGGTTAGTAATAATTTATATAAAAATCAGCATGTGAATTATATTTTATTATTTACTTATAAAAAATAACCAATCTGAATAAGATTGGCAATACCATGTGCTAGTGAGAGTTCGGTGCATACAGAATTATTAAACATCATTGACAGGAATGTAAATTGCTGCAACTATTTTGAACAACTAATTGTAACTGTTTCCCATTAAATTTAACACATATATTTTCTGTAATCTAGCAATTCCAGAAATGCATGTGCTTGTGCACCCAAATAAATTATAGGGTAGTCATCATTGTGGTATTCAGAATAGCAAGAACTGGAAGCCACCCAAATTCCCATCAACAGCAGAACCATCTGGACAAATTGTGGTATATTCATATCATGAGTTTCTCAAGAGTCACAGAAATTAAGGCATTATCGCTACACTCAACAGCATGGATGATGTTCACAGTGCTTAGTAAAAGATGCAATGGAAGGACATACACTGTGTGATTTCAATTACATACATTTAATAATGAGGTAATTTAGTCTTTGGTATTATAACTGGAAGGAATTACTGAGGTTTCTGGGGGAACATTATGTCCTGTATTTTTTTTTTCCTGGATGCTGGTTACCATGTGGTGATTCACAAAAATGAACCCTTATGATAATACTCTCCCATGTATCTTATACTTCATTTAAAGAAAACAGGTGCTTTGGTGATAGGTATGGGATGGTGAAATACATCTGAAGGGTGTGATCCTGTACTTATAAACCATATAAAGCTTTGTAAACCACCTACTTCAATAAATATTTTTAAATTACACAAAACTTTAAATATGAGAAGCCAAGTTGTAAGATTTAAATAGTCAAGCTTGCCAGTTTACTACAGAATTCATTTAGAAATGAATGCTCAGTTAGATAGAGGATTTAAGGCAAATCCTTATCAAAACAATTTGCCAAAAGAATTCATTGGATTTGAAGGTAATATACCTGTGGTTTGATGAAAATTACACCAATTATAGGTAATCTAATACTAGGGTTTTAGAATGATTCAGTTTTAGAATGATTCAGGATTTTCAGAGAATTGAAATCAGAAATGAGAAGCTGGAATTTAATTGTTTGAAGCAGTGGGCATTGAAGCAAGAGAAAAGATGCTGAACTCAAAATGGTTGAGAAACAAAGCTGAGGCAAAAATAGAAGTCCTAAGACTGAGAACTGTGTTGCAAACTCTTCCACACTGAATAAATTCTGTTTAACAATGCCTTGTGTAGTAAGGAACTGTTGTGTAGTCAGGAACAAACAATGCCCTATATAGTCAGGAACATACAATGCCTTGTGTAGTCAGGAACGTTGTGTAGTCAAGAACATATTGGTAACAGAAGCATTTAATTTCTGTTAATGAGCTCTTGTGGCTCAGGATACAACTAGGAAAGGAGGAAACATATGAACATGACATTGGTGATATGAATTTGGATTTTGCCCCAAGTTTTAAGGGGGAAGATTTTCACGTTATGAAAACAGAGCTAATCTTATAAATGAAGACTCTACATGATTTAGGATTTCTGTGGATAATTAGCTACTGGGCTGAGAAACAGGAGCTCTGTCAGTAGCTGGATATCACTCTAGCTGAAGAATCCCTAACCTGACTTTGCCCTCAAAGGTTCACAGAGAGGCCCTGTTTCTAGCATGACTGCTCAGACTACTTTGAAGAAGCTAAACATCTGTCCATGGCCCAGATTTCACTGTGTGATAAGAAATTCATAATTCACACACAAAACAAACGTATCAGTTTGAATCACATCAAAGGTCTATCTCTCTAGATCAAAAAGCCAAATGTGGATGGTTTCATATAATTTAACCTGTTTTTACATACATGTACAATTATTGTTAACAATAAACAAGGGTTGGCAAACACTTACTGAGTACAGGTGATGACAATCTATACACCTTAAGACGAACAATGAGAGTTTTCAAAATATCTATGATCCCATACACTTTGCCAGTACCATGGATTTTTTCCTAGCCAATGCCAATAAAAATAAAGAATAAAGCTTCACAATGGTTTGTGAGTACCCAAAATTTATAATGATGTTTCCCTTACCACAGACTAGTGAAAATAATATAGATTCATTTTAACTTGCATTTATTATTTTCCCAGGTCACATGTTTTTATTTTATGATCCTACTTACATATATTTTATTTATTTTTTAAGTTAAATAATTTACATATATATATATTTCACATCTTTGTATTCTCCAGGGTTCACCTACCACCTCCCCTCCCTGACCACGCCTCCTCATCCCCCAATCCCAGTTGTATACTTTAGTTTTGTTGTTGGTTTATTTTGATTTTTCCTGCTGGCCTTTTGTTCGTTTTTTCTATATTCCATATATTAGTTAAGCCATTTGGTTTATGTATTTTTCTTTCTGACTTGTTTCTGCTAATATGATTTATTCTAGGACCATCCATGTTATTTCAAATTCATCAAGTTTGTCATTTTTAATTGATGAGTAATGTTCCATTGTGCATATATACTGCATCTTTTTCATCCATTCATCTGTTTTGGGACATTTGGGTTGTTTCTATGTCCTTGCAATTATAAATGGTGCGGCAGTAAACATCCAAATACAGGTATACCTTTGTATAAGTATTGAGTTTCTTTTGGGAAGATTCCCAGAAGAGCAATTGCTGGGTAAAATGGTAGCTTCATTTTCATTAGTTTGAAGGTCCTCTACACAGCTTTTCATAGTGGCTGGACCATTTTACATTCCTGCCAGTAGTGTAAGAGTGTTCCTTTCTCTCCACATCCCCACCAGCACTTGTTGCCCGTCTTTTTTAATGTGGGCCATTCTTTATGGTGTCAGGTGGTATCTCATTATGGTTTTGATTTGCATTTCCCTGATTGCTAGTAATCATTTTGACTTTTAAAATAAATTTCTGAAATTACTTTGAAATATATGTTTTTAAGCAAAGGGGGATTTATATATTTAGAAATACAACTTATATATGGCCTAATGAACATGGAGAGATTTTCTACCAAAATTTATTTTTGTCTTCAATGTTTTCCATTAAAGAAAATCTCCCACAAAACAATCGTGAAATTTGGGTTTCATTATTCCTAGTAATACAAAATTCAGTGACTTCCAGTATTGACTTTTCTTTTGCTTAATTACTGGAAAAATGATATTTAGCTGAGCACAAGAAACACATTTGCATTGTCAGCTCCAAAGTCATTGTTCTTTTAACCAAAAGAATCTTAAGCTATAGAACTTAATTATTTAGCTACAGAAACTCTGAATAACTTAATTTCAGATACTAAAAGATATTCTTTAAATCTCTAGCCGAAGAAATTACATTGTTTAAAACTGTATGAAAGATGTAACTGGGCAATGGTGGCCAATTTCATTAAATGAATTGTGACTTTATGAAATGATAAAAGGCAGGTGTCTCCTGAGCTCTCAAGGACTACATTAGTCAGTGGAAATCTATTTCTACTGGAAAATCATAATGGAAAATAACAAGGCTAAATTAGTAAAATTCATGCTGCTGCACAACTCATTTATTTGATAATCATTATTCTCTTTAGAAAAAGTATTTACATAGTGAGATCATTTAATGTAGATTATAAAATTTCCATATTTCAGCTTTCATTTCTAAGCTTAGGTTATTTAAGCTCAAATATATTTCAGTTTCTCCTTACATTCTTTCATTACCTTAAATTCTTCCTATATTAAACTGCTCCAATTTGTAGATATCAACATCATCAAGATTTGGGCATCGGTACTGGGAAATTCTCAGTCTTTTGACTTTTGTTTTAATGCACGATACTGTATATAAAGGATTGGAAGAAAGAGCTTGGATCTTGAATTCAGCAGAATCTGATTCTCCTTGGCACTATGTTCTCTCAAATAATAGTGAAATCAGGTGCAAAAGGTATAAGCTTGCAACCAACAAGCCACATATAAAATGCGACTCCTGCCACCCAGGTTCCCTCAGGTTTGTACCACCAACGTGTAGCAGTTGCCAGTCAAAATGCAAATTAACAACAGAGTTTTATTTACAAGGGATTTAACAGGGAAAACAAAAAAGACCTTAATGCCGCAAGTGGCCAGTTATCTAACCCAGTCACCATTTAGTCTGAAAGTTCCAAACATGTCCAAGATGGTGCCCCTTTGTCCCTCCAAACCTGAGAGGTAGGCACTCTGCCAAATCCAGTGTTTCTCTAGCATCTTCTCTTTGCTTCTTCTCCAGTATTCTGAGCTGCTCTGCTTCCCCAAGGCTCTTCAAACTTTTTCTACAATTGCTGATACACAAATCAGTTTTTCAAATCCCTGGCCATCTCCAGGTACTAGCTCACTATGCCACCTTGCTACGGTGCCACACTCTCCACGCTGCTATTCTTTTACCGGCCATCATGGCTCCTTGCCACCACCAGCTCACTCTTCAAGGGGACTTCTGCCTGACCTGGTCACTTGGGTCTGTCATTCTCCTGTCTCCAAAAAGTCTCTCTCTCTCTTGTCTCTGCTCTTTTCATTTTAATCTCTTTTTTTCTCTCTCTAAAAGCTAATGGCTCCAATTTCCCTCTTTACACCTTCTAGGTGATACCTTTTTCTCTTCTCCTCCTGAAATTTGCAACAAAGTGAAAGTACCCTTATCCTGTTTAGGCCGTCTTTTATCTCTGTTTTTCAGACACAGTTAAAGGCATCAATGCCTACATTTTAATACTGCCTATATTGGGTTCCCAGCTTCAATACTACCCATATTGAGGTCCTGGCTTCAATAGCATTCCTGTACTGAATTACTATCGCAATGAGACTGTCAGTAAATACTCTACAGTAAACAGGAAGACTGACAGAAATGAAAACACAGACAAAATGATTATACCATTCATGCTTACTTTTTATGAATTTGGCATTTAATGTCAAGTTAAGATTGTGAAATTTAAATATTAAATATGCAGAATAGAAAATTTTTTATCTAAAGATTTTAGTTAATGTTAAGACATAGCTTCCATAGAATAAAAAAAATTTAAAAAATGTAAACTATATTAGTCAAACAAAAATTGTACTATCAACATTATAATTTTGGAGACTTTTAAAAATAAATTTAAAACATATTATCCATTTTGAATAATATTATTTAATATTTCTATCATATTTCTATCCAATTAACAAATGGGATGGGCACAACCTGATATTGGTTAAAGGAACAGAATTAGGGTCCTGTGCCAGATTTCACAGAATTGGAAGTCCAAGTGACTATACAACTCCATGAAAAACATTTAAACTATTAAATGAAAATACAGGAGAAAATATTTTTGCAATCTTAAATGGAGGAAGTTTTCTTAAGCAACCACCAAAAACCAGACATTGTAAATTCTTACTACTCAAAGTGTAGCCAGTCGACCCCCACTATTCACATCTCATGGGAGCTTATTAGAAATATTGAATCTCATCCTTCACCCCTGGTTCTGTGTGTTTGCAAAATCCCCAAGTGATCTGTATGCACAATAAACAATTCTTCTCAGCCCTGTTTACACCTTAGCATCACCCGGGGGACCCTGTGTGTGTAAACCCAGTTAGCAGTATTTTTACAAAGGCTCCTCCATGATCCCCATCTGTAACATGAAGTAGGAATCCCTGTTCTTGGAGAAAATAATAAATACTTAATATCAGGGCACACAGGGTTAATGAATTATCAAGGTTTTTATCCTTTCACCTTTAGTCTATGTTCAGCACCTGTGGTGTTGTGTCTGGCCCATTATTGTATATGCCTGGGCCCACTAGGTGTACGCATGTGTGAGAGGGCTCACCTGGGTTTAGGAAGCCAGGATAAAAAGAGTAGCATCAACTTAGAGGGAGGAGGATGAGGAGAGGACCCGGGAACAGAGAACATAAAGAGAACGGGAGAATGCAAAAGAGAGGCCAGACAAGATTGTGAAGGTTCTTTGGGAGTTGTAGGAATCCCCTGCCCCCCAGACCCTTCGCTCCTGGCCCGCCTAGCCTCCTGCCTGCCTAGCCTCCTGCCTGCTTGCCATACCACTGGCCCAGCCTCCCTGCCTTTGGGTGCCTGTTCACCTGGTTCCCTGAGAGCATTACAGCCTGTAAAATCCACCAAGGGTTCTGACACATTCTTTAAGTGCTAAAAGTGATAGATAACCTACCTGTATTGAGATGGTAGCTGTACCTGGTACAATTTAAGAACTAAGCCCTCACCACTGATGACTTCTCCACAACATTTAACTCTTTGCTACTCGAACAAAGTTAAAAGATGAACGCAGATTCAGAGATATACTGCAACATATGCGTTGCAAGGAGCTAATGTTCCTAAAACACAAAGGGTCCCTTCCATTAAATGAAAAGACTGACATAATAATTAGCATAATCAAACTTTGAATCTACACAGGATACATATAAATTTCTAAAAGTAGCCTACCTTCTTATGAAACTATGACTTTAAATAACAGTGATAAACTATAATCTCTCTGACTCTAACAAGTCAAAATTGAAACTAGAAGACATTCTTTGTTGGGAAGTGTATGAATGGGAAACTCCCAAAATATCAAAATATTAATGGGGGTATAATGTCTTTGCTTTTTGGAAGGCAACTGGACAATATCTATCAAATTTTTATTTATTTATTTATTTATATTTTGAGATTAGGTCTCGCTATTTTTGTCCGTGGAAGTGCAGGCTCACATTGCCCTTGGTACCACAGACTCAAGCAATCCCCAGCCTCAACTTCCAAGGTATCTGGGATTACAGGTATGCACCACCATGCCCAGCTATATTTTTTTGGAACTAGTTCTCACTACGTGCCCCAGGCGGGACTCGAACCTCAATCCCTAGCCCCAGCTGCTTCATAGGCTGAAGCTAACAGGCACGAGCCACCATGCCCAGCCTATCAAATTTTTAAAGCTCATATAACTTCTAAGAATTTAGATAACCTATAACAACAATTTCACCTCATGAAGTTTTACTATAAGGGATATTCACACAACTGGACAAATGCATGTAATCTTTCATGGGGAAAATTCTGAGGCAGACTGCATCTTCATGCTTAAATGTTAATTACGCCAGAATTTTACTCTTAAAACTATTGAATAGTTAAGATACTTCAGTTATTCTGTATTTCTGACAAATATATCTAAGTTGTTGAGTTAAAGGAGATATAGTAGATTTCTTTTTTTTAATCTTTAAAGGGGAAACATATTTATAAATGAAAAGCCAGAAGAATGGTCATGAAACCTATAAAATGGATATCTTCCAGCATTTATTCTGTTTTTATAACCTGAAATATTTTGTTACCTCTCTCTCTCTCTATATATATATATTTACATATATATATAAATATATATATATATATTTATCTATATATATATATCATCTATCTATTTTACATGATCACTTAGAATCAGCCTGTATGCATTACTACAATGGAAATATTGTGGAGTTAAAAACAGAAAAAATATATAATTTTGTCATATTTTCTTTGTGGGGGTAGTAGGGGACAGAGAAAAAATGACATGAAACTTTATAATCTGAATTTTCTTTACAAGTCAGACAATTAGATTTCACTACGTTTACATTTTAAACATTTTTTCATAACTGATATTGTATGAGAAAAGCACCATCATGGATCAAAAATTTTTAGTGGCATGCTGAAAGTAACACAAGTGAAATTAGGTCACAAGAAATCAGAAGTCTCCTGGAGACACTAAGACGAACAAGTTCAAACAGCACTAACAAGATGTGGTAAGACCTTGGCAAGATCTAGGAGAGAAAACACATGTAAGTACAAGGAAATAAGAAACAAAATGAAGTCATATGAGTCTGGGTAACTACAGAGTCAGAAGGATGTTGAGAACCAGACTTCAGGCATGTCTTGGTATGAGCAGGCATCTCCACCTCAGGGAAAGAACTGAAACAAAGCTAGCAGCCACAGACCATCATTGGTTGATTGCCTAAACAGTAACCAATTATTGCTCAAAGAACTTTTCACCTAATCTGCATACTATTTCATCAATTGGAACTTGACTGGCATTTCACCTAATTCACATTGCTGTCCAAGGGAGAACTAGCCTGTTCTTTGCAGGTGTAAACCTTATCATAGCAACACCAAAGAGGATTCAGAAGCTTCTTGTATCTGTCTCTGGCTGCAATCCAAAGAAAACCCCAAATAATGCTTTTTTATTTTACTTCAACCAGGTCTTGTTCATAAATGGGGTGAAATGAGTAAGTCCTGTGTGTTACTTAACAGTTGTGTGATCTCCAGGACACCTCTGTTAGAAACAGGACATAAATCAAATCAGTTGCTGTTGCTAGGAGTTGGGATTAGGAACTGACCAGAAAGGGAGCACAAAGAAACTTTTTTGATAACATGAAAATATTCTTTATATTTATTTTGATGATAGTTTCATGAATATTTGTGTTTATCAAAATTCATAGAATTATATACCTAGAAGCAAGAACTATACTTTAATAAACTTGACTTTAAAAGCAAAACACAACATCAATAACAAAACGTCTACATGGTGGTTCAATATCTACTTTGAGAGTAAGCTGAAATAACCTGAGTGCATAAAACATCAAAATTTTATATTATAAAGCTGTATTTTAAAAACAGCTATATAAATCCTTGTTATATTTAACATTGATTGGAAAAATTCACACACAAGCAGACACAGAGAAAGTCAGACTTCCTTATTGTTAACAGATGCACAATTTTTTGACACTGGTTCCTGGAAACATTTGCCAAACTAAGTCTACATAAACCAATAATATGAATAATATGTATTGTGCTGTTGAAAAATTTCTTCTGTGTTAACCGGATGGTATGAATTTAGGATGAGATGTTATAAATATGAAGACAGGCATCAGATTTTGATTCTGTTCACATTTATAGATACTGAAATTGTATTTTTCTTCATTTAATGGAGGTTTAAATATAGCTAAAATATAATTTAAACTTTGGATTACCCCATTATTTTTATAACTTAAACTATATGCCATGTATCATATTAAAACATACTAAAACCATATGTTTAGTGGCAATGCATATTTCTATGAGCATATTGTTAATATAGTTGTCTTTTGTTCTTTTAAATAAACTTGGGATCCTTCCCCTGGTAGCCACATTTCATCACATAAGGGTACAGAAATAAATTCCTAATTGTCACATGTCACTTCAAGTGGTTCTGGAATCCAGATATTATGTTTACTTATCATGAAATGTATTGCTATAAACAGGTGCTTCATACAAAACTGTCACTTCCCCAGGGAAACAGTATGGTGGAAACATACTTCATCCCTTCACTGACACATTTCACACATACTGACACATTCAAATCCAAAACAAAGCCATCAAAAAAAAAAATAGCCTACGCATCTTTCTCTCTATTCCTTAGGATTAATATTATTTGGAATCCTCACACTATCAATAGATGAATACACTAGCCATTATTTTCCCTCTGTTCTCCAGGGCAGAGATACAAAGTCATTGTTTCCAAGGGAACAGGAGAAGCCCTACCCCGAGTGATGTTAAGCCCAGGCAACCTGCACTACGCAGGTGCTCTTTACTGCTCCAACATCAAACCAATTTCAGAAGCAAGGCCACTTGAGAGAGGCAGATTAGGTTCTGGGAAGGTTGACTTTGCACAGTGGGGAGCTGGCTTAAACACAAAGAGGCAGAGCCAAAATATAGATTCCCTGAATGAAAAGTGATTTTTCTATTGGCATTGTGAAAGAGAGAAAACTCTACAGGGTCACAGCCATTAGCACTTGAAATTTTTATAGCTAAGTTTAATAAAAACTGCCATGGAGAAAGCAGATCACTGCATTCGTTCTACAGAAAAAGACAGGAAAGCAAGTGAAGTTGTCTTCAGGGTGAAATAAGAAGTGAGACAAAGGATACTGAGTGACTCATACTTTTCACATGATACTGCAGACATAAAAACATCAATCAATTAGGTGTTTGTGCATGTGTGTGTGTCACGATACTGTCCTGATGGTGTTTTAGACTGTAATCTACCCACAAAGCCCGAATCTCCACTGCGACATACACCTCCTAGTCATCTGCGGCTATGGGATCCAAATGGCAAATACATTAGAAAGTTGACCGGAATCGAATAATCAATGTTCACCAATAGTTGGCTATTGTATAAAAGTTCAACTAGAGGAGTCAAATTGATAAAAACAGGAAGGAAGTAAAGCTCAGGAATAGGGAAAGAAACAGTTTGATGGGCACAGTTTTAGTTTTGAAAGATGAAAAAGGTTTTGTGTATGGACATGGGGATTGCTGCACAGTATTATCAGTTGGCATATCTTCACTGAGCTTACAATTACACTTGATCTTAGCCAAAAGGCTGAGAAGTGATCAGAGCTATACATTTAAAAGTCATTAAGGTGGTATTGCATACAATGCATATTTTACTAAAGTAAAGCAAAGTCTATTAGGCTCCGTGTTCTAAGTGAAGCCTCTCACTTTTTAAAAAAAATTAATTTTTCTGTTTCCAATACCTTTTTTATTTAAAAATTTTAAATTATATTATTTATTTTGTTTTACATTGTTTTCTATCCCAGGGTTCTCCCACCACCTTATCACCTGTGAATCATTGTTTAGTCTTTTGTGCCCCTCCTTCCCCTAGTTTTCTCCCCTCCCCCTCTCATGCTCTATGCTTCAATTTTGCTAAAAATTACTTTAAAATTTTTCTTGTCTGTTGGATTTTTTTCCCCCTTTGTCCCTCATAAAAGTGAAACCCTTCTATATTTCTTTTTCTTTCTGCTCAGAAATAAAGCCATATATATATATATATATATGGTCAACTAATCTTTGACAAAGAGGCAGAAACCACACAATGGAACAAGAACAGTCTTTTCAATAAATGATGCTGAAACACTGGATTGCTACATGCAAAAAAATGAAATTAGACCACTCCCTCACACCATGAACAAAAACCAAAATGGATAAAAGACTTGGACGTAAGACTGAATCCATAAACTACACAGAGGAAAATATGGGCAAAATATTCCAGTACCTACACTCCATAGAAGCCTCTCACTTTTAATACACTTGAATCTACAGGACTTAGTTTTTCAAGCAAATCATGCTTGGTTAAGTGGCATGTTATCTAGAAAGTGGAAAGGAGATGTGAATGGGATCTGCTCCTGAATTTTGTCCAGATCTGCTAATAATATGCACCCAACAAACAGGAAGAAGGTAGAAATATTACTGTTTTATATCCCAGCACAAAGTTATTCTAAAAATGAATGAATGATTTTCTCCTGCAGTGAAACATAGCATCTGTTTATGGATTGTGATCTTACTAATTTAGTGACATTAAAAAGTCCCCTCTCAGAAACAGTCTAAATGCTTATGAACAGAAGAATAGGTCAAGAAGAGGTCTTATGTTAACACAAAGAATAGTATTCAGTTATGGAAAAAATGAAATCTACCTATTTGCAACAACATGAATGGACCTTAAGAGACAAACACCATTTGATTCCATTCATATATGCTATATAGAGAAAAGGAACTGATGAACTAAATAAAAATAAAATAAAGCAAATTCTCTTCTACACTGAAATTAAATGATTCTATTTATGTGAGTCTTGATTTTATCATAAATTCATACCCTAAAATACCCTAAAAATATAAATGCATACCATAAAATGCATAAAATGCAAGCTCTTTATCTATAGCTTAAGGTTCTAACATTATATGTGTATATTTATCCATTTATATGTGTATCTATATATACACACACATATTTAAAACAATACTTACCATATTGCTTGTACTTAGTGATAGTAATTATGTTTTTAATTATTGCTATTTTAACATTCAAATGAGCAAAACATAGATCTTGTTTTATGATTAAAGATATCTTTTATTTTTACTTATTTTTCATTAAGGTAGCAATGGTTTACAATGATGTTTATATTTTAGAAGTATAGAATATAGAAGTATAGATCTGCTCCAAAGCAACCTTATCTATCGCATTCTTTTACTTAACTTATGAACAAGACTGAACCTTTTTCACTCAGGATATGGTCTACAGATGAATACTTAATATATAAACAATTGAAGGCCAATACTTTGGTTTGAAATTGTCAGATAATAAAAGTCAACATAAACATTAATAATTGACTTTTCACCATGCATTCCTCAAAGACCTAATGTCTGCTTGTATGCTGGGCACCATCAAGATGAAAGGAACCCCTGCCTCTTAAATGTTTAAACTGAATAAATCAAGTTACTTGATGATAGTGATGATGAAAACACAATGTTTTAAGCCCTGAAATAAGGAGAAGGGTGATGTTTTGGAATTCTGTCTATTCTAGGTTTGTTTAGGATGTCATCACAAAAACCATAGAAATTCACACAAGGTTATGAGTTTAGCTAGAATAAGACCACAGCAGTTAATTAGGAAGCTAATTTATTTCCCAGTGGAAGACAAATTGGAGGGAGATGTTAGGAAACCTTAATTTCTATTTCTGGTAAAACAACTAGTAATGGGAGTTCATTTACTTTCTCTTACCCACAAATCATCACTACTTTCTTGTACAGCTCTTTGGTATAGCTAGATAAATTGGAAAGTGGTAACATAAGGTCATTGGCTTGTTTGGGGAGCTCTGAACTATTTCAACTATGTCATACTACCCACTAATATTTGAGTTACTCCCTCCATTATGTATTTAGTAATGGTTATGCTGTTTATTAAATATTTATTTCTTAGAATTAAAATTACTACAAATCACATATGCAAGAATTTAAAAAATGTGCACTGGAGGAGTAAAATATTGAAGATAGAAAAGTTAAGTCATAAAGTATATATCAGATGGATCTTAATAGTAGAACATACAGGCATGCATAAATCTCTAGTGTCCCTCTGTGACTATACATTTGCTGAAATAAGCATTGGAAAAAAATCTGGGGTACTTTTGCATGAGTATAATTCATGATTCAGTAAGTATAAATCAAAATCTCAGGAATGCAGAAAAAAATCTAGAATCCCTTGAGTAGTATAAAACAGATGGTTAGTTAGATTTCACAGTGTTCTATGTATATATGATTAGGATTTTATTTTTTCACACATACAATCTCACAATTATGTTTTACTTCCATACTCTACATATGGTAGAGCTAAAATTTTTGAAGAGTCATTAAGATCTATTCATATTAGGAAAGCAGAAGTATTCCTGCTTCATTTAAAATACCATGTGTTTTAAAGTAATGAAAGTCTCTTCTGGGAAAAAAAATTGTATGTTTCATAAATCCTTTCCTTTTTAAAAATAGAGGAGAAAATACATACTAAGTTTGGGAGGAGAAGGATAGAATAAAGATAAAAAGTGGCCCTATTCAGGTGATCAGTGGATCAAGGGAGAGGGAATGAAAAGAAGGTACTATGGACTGCAGTGGAGGAATGCTGACATTTTGGTGTTGGAGAAGTTGTAGTAACACAAATTTGAAGATTTGTGAACTTACACAGTGTTGTGAAACAATGCAAAAAAAATTAGCAAACCCAAAAGTCCCCCCCCAATCCCAAGAATAAACTCACTGAAATTCTAAAAATAAATGAATAAATTGTAATTTGAGTTGAAAAACCCAAGATCCTTCTCATCTATTCAACTCTTCCACCAAGCACAGTCCCCATTACAAGTTAACAAATGAGATAGAATGAGAACTATGGCACATGGTGAAAGCATGTATTCACAATTGGTGGGAATTTGGGATGGGTTTGGATTGGGATTCTCAAGCAAGATCAAGAGAACACTGGAAAACTAGAACCCAAACCAGAGATAAAGACACCAGAAGTCAAGAGTCTGTGAAACCTAACAAGAGGACAGATGGGTCATAATTTAGATCTCTACGAGAGAGGACAAAACCAATGAGAGGCAAGGAGATGTGGGCATGGAGCTAAGTTTTATTTCAGGAAACAACAAACTTCATGTTTGTTGTGAAGAGCAAGAAACCAACACTGCCCACTGTGAGCCACGTGACACAGCAACTTCCTGTAGCTGCAAGGGAAGATGGAGACCATACCAGCAGCTAGATGGAGCTCAAACTACCTCTTGCCTTGTGCTCCTAGCTGTAAATCCTGAGCAAGTCTTTACCTTTCTGATCTGCTTTTTTTGTGTAATAATAGGAATAAGGTACCAAGGGTAGGTAGTTTTACCTTTTTATATGGTTGTGAGAATGTCATGAGTACACACACACACACACACACACACACACACACACACACACTAGTAGTTTAGAACATGCAAAATCCCTTGCAAATGCAAAGTAGTAGTTCTATCCAAGGATGGCATTATCCTCACCTTCAACATCTCATTAGTGTCTTTTCTACAGAATGACATGCTCCTGTATAACCTTTTCACTTTCAGTATTGACAGCATAGTGCCTGAACAAATATAAATGAAAGGGAAGAGTTTTCTTCTTGCTGGAAAGAAAGCTGGAGACTTCCCTACCCCTATCTCTGTTCAGTCTCCTGACCTGACAGCATTTATTTACTTTAAAAAGCTTAGCATTCTAAGTTACTTCTCTATATCTTTGAAATGTACCTAAAACTTTTGAAAAGCTAAATAAGTCTTTTTGTCAGCCTAGAAACCCCAGTGGTCTTTGTCAGGGACCTAAGAAAAAGGTTTTTTTTTTTTTTTTTTTTTTTTTTTTTTTTTTGAGGCGAGATCATCAAGGTAGATAGCATCCCTCTTTCAAGTTCTGGGGGTAGAATAGAAGCCTAAATTCTTGCTCCCAACTACCTCTTGTGAGAAAGACATGAAAAGATTTCACCTATGAATAAAGTCATTAACTCACAACTGACAATCACAGGGATACCAAATAAATTTAGGAGAAACTGTTTTGTGTCAAATAGGGTTGCTAAGGTTCCTTGTAAACTAGTCATTGCTTTTCTGTGAGAACGTTTTCTGTCTGAATATACAAGGATGGGCTTCTTTCTCTTTTTGAATTTCTGAAGATATGTCTGTGTTGCATACCACATTCTGGCTTAACAATTAGTGAATTTAAAAGCTGTTTTAATTCCCTTCTGTCTTTGTGGAGAGATTTTCTTAATCAGGAGATTTCATTTTTAATTCTATTTCTCCAACACTAGCAGTGGTTTATATCATAGGATAGGTTAAAATCACAATTCTGCCATTAATAGCTATCGAGAAATCACCTACTTCTCTATGCAAAATAGTTTTTCATATGGGGACACTGATTCCCAGCCTATAGAATTACCATGAGAACTCAGTGAGATAGTATATATAATGTTGATTAAATATAAATAGAGTCTGGAATATGGTGAGCATGATATAACTTTAGCATAAATATTATTCTAAACATACCACTCTACACTATTCTGACAGTCATAGACTAATTCAGTTAAGTTCATAAGATTTCAAAATGGTAAAGGACTTTAGGAATTATTGACTCTAACTGCCTACCTTTCTGAAAAATGAAATGATTTGATAAAGGTTGTGTAATTTGTCAGAACTGGGACTAATATCATGGTCTTGTGGTTCCTAGTTCAGTTCTTATTCAGCTTGTGACACAACTTTTTACCTAAAGTTTAATTGTTACAAATTGATTGCTGGTTGAAATTTACTGAAGTAGAAAAGAGATATTTATCTCTCTACTTGAGGGAAGCATATTCTCTAGATTAACAAGAATTATGCTGAGTGAGAAAAAAATGTTGAAACATAGAAACTTCATCCACAACTTTGCCTTTATTTCAAGGCAGCAGTAGTTCATGTAAATTTCATAGCAGGTCTATATAAATAAATTTTTTGATAATGATGATGATGACAATTGCAATGTCTTCTGAATGACAATGATGGTAATTGCAATGCTGATAATGATCACATATATTGATGAATGGTGATGGTAAAGTGGATGGGGACATGTTGCGATGATAAAAAATATTCCTGGAAGGAAGCACAAAAAGTCACCAAGTACATCTTTTCTCCTCTGAGACTCCCCACCAATATTAATGACAGATAGCTATTCGCTTTTCAATATTCTTCCAGTGAATATAAAGATCTCTGCATCCAATTGTTAAGGTAGCATTCTCCCTCTTCTGAGCCCTTTCCTTTAAATTAGTTCTGAGTTATGGTTGTATTACATATTTATTCTACTCCTTTTTTTGTTGCTTCAGAAGTGCTTTTCTTGGTTCCTGTTTCCTGGCTTCTGAAATACTTCGAGCTGCTTTGGACTTCTATGACTTTTACTATAATTTGTGCCAATATAATCCTAATCATATGTTCCTACCCCTCCTCTCCAAAACCTCATAGTTCAGCAAGCTTGTGGAATGACTACCACTAGCATCTACTTGCCACTAGTCTATTGAATTGAATATTCACCAAGTCAAAATCCCATACATATGCAGGGTCCAGCACCTTCCATGAGAGCTGAAGCTTTCCAGTAACATTCCATCAAGTGCTTTCTGGCTGCTCTTTTCTTAAACCTTTCTTGAGTTTAATCTATGATAACCTGTTTACGATAGAACATATATTAAAGCTGAATGCAGAGAAGCATAATATACATCACATTCTCTAAAAAAGTTCATTCAAAAGATTGAATACTCACAGGGCGTGGCTACTGTTCCAATGCTTATTAATATTGTCAGTGGTAAAAATCATCTTTTGAGAATGAATTGGATTTGCGGATATGACAAAAAGTATTTCATTGTTAAGTCTGTGGAAAATAGATTATCAATCTGAGTAATGCAATTTTGCAGGGAAAAGCCAAGTGTGACCGTGAAGCAAGGAGTTTATTTATCTATTTATGTCTGGCAGAAATTTTAGGCCAGATCCAAAGATGAATTCAGAGTAGCAGAATCACTGGAATGAATAAACGCTGTTTTTATATTTGAAGATGAAACTTTGCAATCTCTGGACTGGCAATATTGTTTTGTCTTTTGTGGGTGACACTTTGCACCTTCAGATCTAGATATTGAGTATGTCCTGGTTTGGGGACATTCACCCACTTGTGACTAGTTAAGTGTGGGAAGGGGAGAAGACTGGTTTGACCTGCTCCCACTGATTGTGTCTTGGCCAACATCCAGCAGCTGACAGGCACGGAGTGAGGCTGCCAGAGGATGGCAAGAGCCATGTTATAAGGTTGTCATGTCACAACCCATGAGAGTCCACACTTGCTAAAAGAACATTCCCATGATTGAGGGGTATAAGTAACAACTTTATTAAACATTTTTTTACAAATAGATAGTCTTTACAAATAGATAAACCATGGAAGAAAGGAAACATGTTTTATATTAATTTTGATACATGTTCTATGGCACAATTTTTCCTACTATTTAGTAAGTAGTTCTAGATTTATATTTTGTACTGGGTAGCACACGGAGGTAATGGTTCTACTTAAAGTCACTACTCAATGATTATTGAAGAATTCGCTTTTTAAAAAAAATTCCTTTGAATCGAATTGTAACCTGTTTGATCTTATTCTTGATTCTCACAGAAGCACCTAAGTACTGAAGATAACATTAAAAAATATAGAAACTATAAAGCCAGAAGCATACACAAAAGTAAAGCAACTGATACTCAGCAATATGTGATTCTGCAATATCTGAAAAAAATCTGCAATAACTGAATAGACTTAAATTGAGATAATTGCTCTTGCTAAGTTTTGCTTAAACTAAGTTAGCTAGTAAGAACAAGTTAAGACGAACTCTGCAAAGGGACAAAACATGTTGCTTGATGATCAGAGAAATGTTTATGGATAACTAGATAGAATAATCCTTAAATCTCTGGAAATGATCCATGTTACAGAGACTTTAATGCAGTCTTTTAATGTTGACAATGTTAAAAATTCCTATTATTTTGGCTATGAGATAACAGGCAGTCATATCTTCTCATAAAATAAATGACATCTGTCAAGCTGAACACTTTAGATCTACCTTCAAATAGTTTGCTTTCCATTAGCTTACTAATTTCAGTAAATTAAAAAAGAATGCTTTTTGATTTATCTTGTTCATTGTTTGTAGACAGCTGACTATTCAGAAATCTTGACGTGACTAGCATTTGAGCAGTTGTAAGTTTCCTTTAGCAAGTCAGAATCTGTGCCCATATCAAAAAAATGGGCAACGACAAGTGCTGGTGGAGATACGGAGAGAAAGGAACACTTTTACACTGCTAGTGGGAATGTAAACTGCTCTAACCACTATGGGAAGCAGTGTGGGGGACCCTCAGACTAATGAAAATGGAACTACCATTTGACCCAGCAATCGTTTTTCTGGGAATCTACCCAAAGGAGACCTCACTGCTTATACAAAGGGACACCTGTGCTTGGATGCTTATTGCAGCACTATTTATAATTGCAAGGACATGGAAACAAATGTCTCAAAACAGATGATTGGATGAAAAAGATATAATTACATATATATATATATATATATATATATGCACACACATACATATATATACAATATTACTCATCAATTAAAAATGACAAATTTGATGAATTTATGATAACATACATGTACCTAGAAGACATTATAGTAGCAGAAATAAGTCAGAAAGAAAAAGACAGAAACCAAATGGTTTCATTAATATATGAAGCTTAGAGAATACAAACAAAAGGTCAGGAAGAAAGTCAAAAAGAGCTAACAACCAAGCTAAAGTACACAACTGGGGGGCAAAGGGGATGAGTGGGAATGTTCAGGAAGGGAAGGGTGTGGGTGACCTCCCTGGGGATTGCAATGATATTAAATATATGTGTGTGTGTGTGTGTGTGTGTGTGTGATTTAAATATAACAAAAAAAGTAGCAAACCTGTAACCAGTTCACAAAGAATCACATGAGTTTGTAGGCCCTAAACCAGCTAATGAAAGTCTAGGGGAAATTCCAGTTTCTTTATTTCTTTCTTTTTTTTTTTTTTACTATTTATTTATTTATTTATTTATTTATTTATTTATTTATTTATTTATTTGTTTGTTTGTTTGTTTGTTTGTTTGTTTGTTTGTTTGTTTGTTTAGGTTACAACTTCTATGTTATTATTATTTTTTCTCTCTCCCTCCTCCCTCTGGTGCCCCGTCCATTCTCTCAAACCCCACTCTTGTTTCTTAAATGTGCTGTGTCCCTTAGTCTCTTTCCTATGTTAAATTCCAGGTTCTAATTCCATATGACACTCAAATTTTTGAGAGAGTTCATGCAGATTGCTTTAAGGCTTTTCATTTACTCTGGTGTGACCCACTTTTTGCTGCTGCTACAGCCCCACACTGAACTGAAAACCAAATTAGCCACAGATGATTGCAAGAAGCAGTTTTCCTGAGAAACAGAACTCACTGAAATGTAATAGGCTTTCTAAAACCCATCAAGATCTGATGATGATGATATTTTGAGGTTCTTCTAGTATTTAATTCTACTGAAGATCACACGCAGTTGAGAAAGTTGAGTCAACAAATCAGAGACAAGAAGCCTCTTGTCTCTAAACTGTGATAAAAATTTTTTTTGTCATTATAAATTTTATAGTTGGGTGATTCTTGTTTATACTTCCAGCAGGTATGATTACCACCCTTCCTATGGACGATGTTTACCCTGTGAATAAATCATCTGTACGTTGCCTAACATTTTATTTTTCTTCAAAAAGCTAAGTATTGTCATGGCCATAAGAAGAATTTTATATGGATAAAGAAATGGTGGAATATATACTTACTAAGTGGACTCCTACTCAATTGTTGAAAAGATGGAAAAATATTTGGTAGTAAATCAATGGATCCTGAGGTAATTAAATCAAATTAAATAAGTCAGAAAATGAAAAAGAGTTACTAGTTCTTTCAGTTATAGATGAATATAAATGATTGATGATAATAAACTGTCAAGACACAGAAAAAATAATTCTTTGAAAAATATAGGAAGGGTAGAGAAGAGAGGACAGGGGAAAGAAAGGGATGGGGCTCTTGGATACTGGTGGATGGTGAGTGAGGCATGTAGAGGTATGGGAATTTAATCTCAGAGTTAAATGGATATGTAAATGAATGCCATAAAAGGCATTTTTAATAATAGTGTCAATATTGTATTTATATATAGTAAAGTTATAACTTTTTCCCTTAGTTTTTTTAAGACAAAAAGTATACAGTACACTATTTCTATTTAATAAAAAGAAGCTATTGATGCTTTCTAACTAAGATAATTTAAAGGTACCTTAAGTTTTATTTAATTTTCTGACACATCTATGGTGGAACACTAATGTCTTTATTTGTGAGAAATCTTTTTTTCCAGGAGGTAACCTGTCAAGTAGTTCTACCAAGTGATAGAGCAGGATATAAACTCTACTTTGTCTTATAAAATATTAAAATTGATTAATTTTATGAATTAATATCAATAAAGTAAAATTACCTTTGAGTGCTGGAATCAAAATGCTTTTAGAACCTATAGAGGAGCTAAAATCTGCCTGCACAAGTATGTCTTTTTTTGAAAAAGTTATTTGCAGGAGCCCTAATGGTTTGGTGGACTGCCCTTTGAAACAGATACTTACAGTTACAATGGAAAAAATCTCCCTTAAGGGCTTCCTTCTCACTGGATGTGTGTAGAAAAACATCTGCTCTTTTAAGTGGTAAAGGCATAGACCTCAACTCTATGGAACACTTAAACCTATGTTGACCTTGTCTTTCCCGGCAACCTGGTAACCTTCTTAATAACACCTTTTCCTCTTGTCTCCTTTTTATCATAGCTGAAGTTGTCTAAAATAGCATCTGAAGCTTTGTGGGCCAGTTAATCAGGATGTATACATATCATTAATATTTTCTGGTTTTGTTTCTTTTGTCTATCAGATGGTTATTTGATATTTTGCCAGTCTATAAGAACCCAGAGGTATAAATGATGATTTCTTTTGTGTAACAACAGACCAAAGAAGGTAGGTATGTAACTTTCCCCCTTATTAGATAGACTGGATATTTTATTAAAAAATAGAGACTGCTTCATATGTAGGTGGCCTGAAGAAGACTGAGCTTTTGAAGATTAATTTTTGGAGAAGGTATATTTTAGACTGGGTGTCTTTGCCTGGGTGATTTTTTCTAATTTCTGGAATACCAATTAAAACAGAGATGGTACACAGTCATAGAGGCTGAATGCTTTGAATATGCAGCAAGCTCTAGGCATTTAGGAGAATTTTAATTGGAAAATTTAGTGACCTGTGTTATAAAATGAATTCAGGACTCTAATTCTGCTTCAATGATACCTCTTCCTCCAAATATAGTGAACATATATGAGAGAAAGAGAGAGATTGATTATTGAATCTCTTCCGAAACACCTTATACATTTTAGAATGCAAACTACTAATTAGAGGGTATATTTTGCAAGAAAATAGCTATCAAAACAGACTGTTATATCTCATACATACAGATATCACATTTGTGTTAAAATGTCTTAGTACACAGAAGGGAAAGAACAGAAAGGAAACTATATCTAATAGATCTTATATTGCTATTATTTAGTGAAATTATAATTGAAGGTCATATAGGGGACAATTTAACATTTATCAATAAATTAACACAAAAAAGATTATTTTTAAGTATCTGAAGTAAATTGGTATATTGTATTACTAAGAATATTTAAGTAATTCAATCTACAAATGGGGTTATTTTAGGTTACTTATATTGACAGTACAGACAATCCCATGGCATAAATTTGCATATTCAACTACCTTCTTTGCTGAAGTTCCTTGCCTGGGTGGCACATAACCTGAACTGCACAGAAGCAACTGATTTTAAGTACAATTCCAAGTCAGCTAGAACCAAGAGACTAATGACACAGACAAAGAAATAAATAAAAGTGACAGCCTAGATGATTCTCAAAAGTCAGGGTGTCTGTCAGCAGCTGCCCAGAACACATTTAGATGTGAGAAAACTACTAAAAAAAAGATTGTAAGAATCCAGACACCCTTTCCATAATGGACCAGTTTGTCAGTTTACACTCAGAATTTGCCATGACCCTATCCTATATACTCCTAATCTTTTTTCCTTTACTTCCCTTATTTCTAAATAAAGATGTAAGGCTGGTTTTCAAGAAATTTAAGCAGCTCAGTCAATGTTCTGGTGGCAATCAACAAATTCTTTGTGTAGGGGTACAAAATCTTCCACCTCCAAACATATCTACTTTGAAAGTAGATTATTTCATAGGAGCAACTATGAAGGCTGTGTGGAGGTTGTGCTTTTTGTAAGAGACACTGACATCTATAAAAGAAAGTTTTCCTTTGTGACACAGTCTCCCTCACTGTACCTGAAAGGACCGGTCTTTTTAATTCCTCTTGATGCATAAAATGCAACTAAAATCTGCAATGTCATGTTCTTGTTGCTATTATTCCTGATAATCACCCATGACTGACCATCTCCCTACCCAACTTCTTTTGAATGTAGCCAAAGCTATTTATGTGGTGACTTAAACCATTCTGCTAAGTTATCCCATTTTACTGTACCATTCCATGTTGACAAGAGGTATACATATTACTATTAAGTAATTTTTTTTTCCTCTTTTCAGTCTCTGATGTTTGTACAATCATTTGCCAGCCAAGAGAACTTTGAGAGGTAGGGGAAATTTTCTCCCTGTTCAATATCCTCTTTACTCTTTAATTTAGGATTAGCATCAACTATCAGTTTTTGCATCAGATGAAGGGACAGGCACTTGGAGGATCAGAATTCTAAAGAGATATATCGCCAGCCAAAACTGCTTTAGATGTAAAAGTATTCTTGCTAGATCATCTTATAATCCTTCCCTTTAACTTGTACACAAAGAAGTTACTTTAAAAGTACGTAATTTACGTTGCATGTCATTCTTACAAAGCAGTAATCCAGATTTTTGGTTATTTTGTATGTAACTACACAGAAGCAAAAAGTACAGTTAGGCATCCATCAAGACTCCTGTGAAATAACTAAAATAAGATAATGAAACGTTCCTTTAGTAACTGCATCCATCCAGGAGCCATCATTGTCAACATAATGCAGTTCCAGTTCTGATTTCTGGTGACATTTTAATATAAAGTGAAGCCAAATATCTTTCCTGTCAGACCAGCTTATGAAAATGATAGCTGGTACAAATGGATAAGGCAGGGGATTCTTGCTGGGTTAAAGTACAGGAATTAGGCAGAGAAAAGTGGGGGGGGGGGTAAAAAAATCAATTTTCTTGAACATGATAAAGGCAGGTAAACAAAGAGCACTGGGTTTAGTAATCAGTTTCTGAATTAAAAAGTTACATTAAAATTCTGTTCAACTTTTACAATGGCCACTGTTCCCATGTCACTGCATGATGTGTCTGATTAAAAAAGTCTCGCTTAAAAGTGAAGGGAACAGAATCTGCAATGCAAAATGTGACTTTTTGGCATATGGATTATTTTGAGCTGGTTATTCTTAAGAAACAGCAGACATAGGAAAAGCTCTGAAATGCAAGTAAAGTAATTTTTGGTAAGAAATATTTATATTTGTAAGGGCAATCTCCAGTGGTCTGCTGTACCATAGAGGAGGATGAGAAGATTTCTAGAAACTCCTATCATTGCAGAAGGTAGCAACTGAATCTACAAAGCAACTACGTCCCCCTCACTGAGTTTTTCTCTGCTACCCTCCCATAACTGACCCCCCATTGTTCCCCAAAAGGACTCCCTTTGTCTCTAACTAAAGATAACATGAAGGTGATATTTGGGCCACTTGGGGGAGTTACTCGGTTTTCTAGGTGTTTCGCATGTATGCAGAAGGCATACATATTTCTACTTTGAAGTCAGGATTTTCTCAGCCAAGAACTTAGAAGGGTAGAAGGAAAGCTTTTTCCTCTCTTATAAAAGCCGAGACAAAAGATGTTAACATAAAATAATTCTTTTTAACAGGTTTACACAGTATCTTTATTTGCATATAGATAAGCCTTACTTATATATTGTGAAGGATAAGCATCAGACCTTATTTAAATGAAGTCAGATTATTAGGAGAGAGAGGCCATGCTATTCTTAGTGTCTCTAAGAGTTGTTTCTCCATCCCAGCAGGAGGGAGCAGGTGTTACCCTTCCTCTTTAGAGGTGATGGAAGGGTTCTCTGGCCTTTTATTTGGGGATGTATATCTGAGCTACTCCATGACAAATGTCCTTTTCCATCTATTCTTTTCTAGTATTTGCTTCCAGATTTATCCATTTTACATTTGAATAACTGATTGCCTGCCTTTGAGGTCAACAATATACAGTGAAGAATTTAAAAAAAAAAATCACAATGGTCAATGGGAGACTTTTGGAGTCCTCTATGGACTCAATTCTAGCTTTGCTACTAAGTTTATCTGCATCTCAATTTTCTCACTATTACTACAATGATAAGATGGGGATAATAGTAAGACATAAAGTTGTAATGAGGAAAGAGAAGCCCTACTAATGAGTGTTACCAAATTGTAAATAATTTCCAGTTAACTAGGATTATAGAAAAAGAAATGAAGTAAATATAATCTTTGCTACATATCAAATATTATGGCACAATCCATACTCTTTATATAACTAGAAAGATGCAAATCAATATTCACTCTTTAAGATCAAGTAATGACTTACTAAGCATCTCACTTCTGCCAGGAAGAGAATCATCAGTACCTTGTACACAACAGAACCACCGAGATCTGTTGGATAAACTTCTGTTGATCATTGTACTGGAACTCAAATTTAGTCCAATAATTTAAGAAAAATAAATGAAATATATAAGAACTTGAATAACTAAAACAATTTACTAGGTAGCATAGTTATGTGACCAGAAAATCCCAAATAATTCACAGATAAATTACTACAATCATTAGAATATGCTAACATGTAAAAATCAATTGCCTGTTTATATTTCAGATACAAATCATTAAAATTTAAACAAGCTATAAACCACACCATTTATAATACATTTAAATCTAGCAAAAGAAGAATCAGAAAACACACACAAAATTATATAACATGAAGAGATACAGTCATACAGAATTACTATGCTTGCCAACTGGAAGGTTCAATATTGTAAAGATGTCAAGATTCCCCTCCCCAAACAAGTTTGTAGAACTTGAGAAGTGGACCTGAAATATTTTTGTGGAAATGAAAATAGCCCATTTATAGCTAAGATCACCTCTGAGGATGAAATATGAAAGAAAATAGGACTTCCTGGGCCAAATAACTATTTACCACAAGTTGATGATAATTTTGTTACTGACAAAAAAAAGACAAATGTAATAGCAGGATAGAAAGATCTAGAAATGGAGAACTGGTTTATGTAATTTTAAAACAATAGCGAAAATAGCCTTTCAAGTAATAGTTCCAGAAAAATTATAGCATACAAAATTAAAAATAGAACAATATTTCCTACTTTACACCATACACAGATTTTAATTGCATGCACGTTGTGAATCTAAATGTGAAAAACAAAAGAAAGCTTACAAAGCTTACCATTATATTCTTGATGTGGAGGTAGGAAAAGATAAATAGGCTAATAATATGATATACTAGTCAGAGAAGTAAAGATAGATATTTAACTGCTTTTTGAAGTTTAGAACTTTTTTTTTTTGCCAAAATAGGCCATTAAGAAATGTGCCAAGACAAAGATGAGAAGTGATATTTATACCATACATAAGTGAAAAAAAAATACTCCCAAGGGGTCAGATATTTTTACTGCATAGTTTGAGGAATGCTAGAGTAGTGTGATTTAAAACATAGCACCAATACTAACACCATCTCTCAAGTTTGAGAGTGCTATTGCATAGTCACTGCATGAATATACTGTGATGTATTTATGTTGGAATATTATACAACAATGAAAATGGCTGATGTAAAAATACATCATAGATCTTACAAACATAATGATGAACAAAAATATGTAGTTCTCTTTGCACAAATGAAGATGGACAATATGTGCTTAGATGATAAGGGTATAATAATAAAAAAAATATATTATCATAAACATCAGGTTAATAAATTAGCTATGAACAAGGTCAAGAAGGGTTGGTTATTCAAAGTAGTTAAGAGGGTTTGAAGATGCTATAAGTTCTATTTCTTAACCTGGGTAATAATTATTATATGAATACTTGGCTTGCAATACATTATCTAGCTGCATACAGAATAAAATTTCTACAAGATTCTATTCATATTTTATAAAATAAGAAAAGTTGACTATGTTATTATTTAGTTGGTTGTTTCACTTTTTAAATTTTGCTGGTTTCTGAGCTACCAGCCATTCAAATGGGTCATGAGTGAGGATTCAGAGAGCTGGGAAGGAAGCAAGGAACATCTACTAGCCCTGAGCTCTTGCTGGTCACTGGAAGCTGGAATGGTGAAATGGAATTGGACTTTGCTACCTTGGGTGCTACAGAGTTTCTAGTCCTTGGGAAAATGGGGAGATCCCAAGTATCCCTTGCAATCACCTGGTGGTGGAGATTTCATGGTGTGAACCTACTGTGAAAGCACTTGGGAGCCCCCTATTCCCCTCCTCAGGTGGCTGGTAGTTGAGCAGGCCATCTGCATTGGCTTTAAGTTAACACTCTCTGTTCTGTTCAGGAGGGAATCTACTGATTGCTGGGGGTCTTTCCATCTCCAACTAATGACCAAGGAGTCAGGTAAAGCAGATTTAAACACTGGGTATCCAGCTGTTGCATCTCTACAGAACAATCTTTAGAAAACAGGAGAGATGAAACCCCTGCACTTGTCTTCTTCCATGGAACACATAGCTGTAGGTCAAGAGAACCCAGGAACATGAAAGGGTTAAGTCTATAGATGAAGCCAGAGTTCCTTCCCCTCTATCCTGCCATGCCCACTCTGAAAATAACAATTACATTTTCATCATCAGTGACTCACTGTTCCTACCGGTATCAACTAAACTCAAACTTGTAACTGTTGAAAGTGTCACAGAGAAAGATCTGTTGGATTGCATCCTGGGTTGACAACCTTATTTTTATTAGAGAATGAAAAGTTACTTATTGAAAAAGAAAAGTCAAATAATATAACAAAGAAAATACTTTTGAAAAAGAAAAGTTAAATAATATAACTATTTAAAAAGAAAAAGTTAAATAATATAACAAAGAAAATACTTTGAAAAAGAAAAGCTAAATAATATAACAAAGAAAATGCCTGCAAATGACTAAAGACTCAGAATATATCAACATTGAATAAAAACTCATTCTTTTAATTAAATTTACTGTAATATAAGACATTTTATATCTCTAGTAACCAGATAATGGGGGAAAAGATAAACCTCTAAAGAAGATAACAAATTAGAAGAATGCAAATGCTAAAAAATGGTGATAAAATTTACATTGGTGTGTTTAATAACTTTTATTATGAAAATTAATTTGGATATAAGTCCCTAAGTATTTCTTTTAAGATTTTTCTTTTTAGAAATATATTAGATATGGTTTTAATCATCTTTCTTGATATATTTAATCAAAATTTCAATTATGGCACAGAAAATTGAATTTTTTTGAAAAGTATTTTATTTAAAATGGTGAATTCCCTACGTTGGGTCAAAATGCATATATGAATTATCTGAATTAAAGTAATATTTACAAATGAGTCTCTGGGACACTTCATTTGAGTCCTTTTGGGGAAGTAGTAATGAAATGAAGTGGCAGTTTTCAAATAAAACTACACAGCACACGATATAATTGTCCTCCTATAAAATGCTAATGAATAAGATCAGATAGAAAGAATTTCATTGGAACCTTTTATCTTTTATTACTTTGACTGCTTCATATAATTTAATTTCACTTTATTTCAGTTCAACTTAGAATGAAGAATTCCATTGTCTGCTTAGCTGCTGTTCCTCTTGATATTTGAAATATATTTAATTATACAAGGTCATATCTGAAGAGATAAAACTCTGGAGAGAATGTAAATGAACTTTCCACTATTGGATCACTTATGAATTCTTTATTATCCCAGAATTACATGATATTACCCTAAAGTGACATGAAATGTCTTACTTCTTGTCTTGCCCATTCCTGGAATGAATCTAGAATATTAAAGAAAATGAATGGTTCTGTGAATCAACTGCTCTATGTGTAGACTTTTTCCTTACTCATGTTTTGAAACTGGCAGGCCACATCAGAAAAAACAGTGGGAAGAAGGTGGTTACATTTAGAAACTGAGGTTATGGATTTTTTTCTTTATGATATGGCACCAAAAATTGTGACAAATCATATCAGCTGTTTGCAATGTGCTAGACAATCCAAAACTCTGTTTACAGTAAAATGTTTTATACCAACTGTGAATTAGAAGAATTTATCAGTCAAGTGCTGATAGACTCCTTGCAGATTTTCTGCTCTGAAGAGTGTAGAAATGCTACTATAAAACAAAATGGAAGTTCTCTCAAAGCTTTATGTTCCCATGTTAAATAGTGGATAAAAAATGGAATGGGAAATCTGTTGATTCTGTCTGTCTTCTGCCAGATATTATCAACTTTATTTCTGCATGCTTAGCAGATATCTACCTTGAAATTACTTGGAGCTGGAGAAAAATTATGTTCTCACAAATGAGGAAAACATTTCCAATTTCTTTTACTTTCCATCATCACAAATTTTAATTTTATATACCTGCTTATCAAAAAATACACTTTGAGTAAAAAGTTCTAGATGCAACTCTCACAGAAAGTGACATTTTGGAAACTGTCAATTTGCTGCATTGGTGGATGTCTGTTTAGTGAATACAGTTAAATAGTACATCGACAAAATATTTCTATTTCTATAAAATACTTCTAATAGAAATATTTCTATTCTACAAAATATAGCTAACAACATAATCAGTCTACAGACAGGAACAGTAAGTTTAACTTAACAAGAAAGGAAATCACAGTGATCTATATAACATGACCAATTGTGACAATGCTTTAATTGACTCTCCAAATTAGAATCTTGCATTTTTACCCACCTACTAAGGAAGAAGCTTAATTCTAAAAACAAAATTAGTACGAAGTGAAAGTATGATTCTATATTCTTTAAGAAGGAAAAACATTCTAAGACAATAACCTTATAAATAACTTTAATCTGACTAAAAATATTTGACTCAAAATAATTACAACCTCACAATTATGTGTAAAAAGAAAAAAAAAACAAAATAAAATGAAAAGAATGTATCTTTTATTCATTATGATTATTTTGAAAATGTATGACACAACTAAACTAAGATGCAACATTGTCCTGGAAAGAGTAGATTATGTATGAAGAGATTTGTGTTCAGGTCCATAGCACTGATATGCTGATATTAACTCCCTGCAATTATTCTTCACCAAAAAGTAAGAATAAAGCATACCACATTGGTTAGTTGTACAGTTTAAGTAAAACGATGCTTTTGATATCATTAAAATGTCTTTTAATATTTTGTGTGCATATAAGTGCACATGAAACATTAACAATAAGTTAACAATAAGTATTGAAAAAAAAGTCACCAAAATTATAACTGTAAAGGGTCATGATAAAGTCAATTTTCAATGGCAATTGACTAATACTTGCATTGAAAAGTTTGGCACAAATCTTATCCTTAATGTCATAGTGACAAGTTAGGAGAACTATTTTAACTAAGTTTTAATATTTTAGATGTGGCATTTTCTAAAGTTATCAGAATTATTAGTTTGTCTGATAATTTTGTTATTAGAAGTTGAACCACATAAAATTCACTTGATCAGGCAGGAAGAGAATCAGAGGCAAACAGTAATAGAGATATCTGAATATTCAAGAGGAGAAAGAGCCCCAATCAATTTGGTTCAGTTTATTTCATCCAGTACTTCTTAACAAATTACTTGCAATATTACATTATTCCAATTAAATAAATGCAGATGAAGACAGAGACACACAACACATATATGAATGGAAAAAGTCATGCAATTCATAGATGTTTATGGAGAACCAAAAATAAGAGAGAGAAAGAGAGAAAGAGAGAGAAGTGACAGAAGAGAAAAAGAAAACACATTATGGATAATTAATTTCCATGTGAAATGGCACAAATATCACTTGGTAATAAATATACATATTTATACATATATAAGAGGTACAGGTATACATATATAAGAGGTTAGGTCATTTACTATTTAGGGAAGGTAATTATGTATGATTGTGCTGCAAAGTCTGTTGTGAAGTTTGTTGCTTTCCTGTTTTTACTGGAACCTATATTATCCATTCTAATTTATCACTGGTGCAAGGAAAATGGTAATTATTTTTCAATCATTTCATGGATGGGTCAAGAAAAAGTATGGGTGCTTGGGGGAGGGCAGTGTTTAAGTCCCAAAACATAGTGGAAAATATGCAATTGAAGAATAACCTGAAAATTTGCTTATATCTCACAATAGCAGGACATGGTTTTATTTGAAATTATAAGTTTTCCTCCATGCAGCAGAAATGCTTTTCAGTGACCTCTTATCTAACAACATAACCAGTCTAAAGATAGGGAAAATACTTAGAGAATGGAGACTAAATGCTTCTGAGTTACTTTACTACATCCAGATTTACTTCTAAGATAATGCAACAATATTTTTGGAACACCATAATCATACCCAGATCATTAGTTACCTATTATAATCTCCTTTTGAAGAATAATTATATATTTTTCTTTATATATGGGTATATTTCTGAAAAGACTTCAGAATCTTTTTAGGTAACTACTTTGAGATTACATAATTTATCTACTCATGAGCAAATCTCTGGCTTGAAAATCTGACAACAGAGAAAAGAAAGGATGTTTTTAGCTACAGATGAGGATAATGTGTAGAGACTCAGGGTTGATACCACTCCCATGGGTGCTATGATGCAGCACCTTGGATTCTCCTCCAGATATGAGGAACTCCTTTCCCTGGCAGCCCCAATTATTCATGAGAATCTGTATAGAATTGCCCTGGGATCAGCTTGATTCCAATGACCAACCAAAGGAAGAAACTGGTTTTGAGATTGATATCTCTTGCTCCAAAGGGGTTCATTCTGAGGGCAGGCTTAGAACTGTCCAAGACCTCTGTTGTTATCACTCTGTTCAATCCTACTTCCTTTACTACCACAGGGTATATTTCTAAGGGGACCCTCCCTCACAAAACAAAACACCTAAAATTAAATTAGTTTCAGTATATTTCTGGTCAATTTAAAACTCCATAAATGAATGCATATATATCATGTGCATTTATATATAACATAATTAATTAAAAAGACATACAGATTTTGAGAGAACCCACCCTGAGTTAGTGTAAAGACAGCAGGTCATCTGCAGGCATATGTAGAAGACTAGGCTTAGGGAGCATGACTTGGTGTCCTAAGTAAGTGTAGTGGAAGCATGAACACTGGTGACCCTTCCTCATGCCAGCTATATAAGAATGCATCATGCCTGAGGAAGTGGGAAACCTTTGATTGAATCTTCCATGAACAATTTTGAAAATCAGAAGTAGCCGAGTTACTTTGAATTAACAGGAAAAGCACTTCATCAGTAGAAATGAAAGTTTTTGTACTGAGTTAGATGCAACCATGAAAATACAAAGACAGCAATTTTGTATATGTACATGTATAACTATTTAAGAGACATCACTCCTATTCACACAATCATGGACAAAAAATATTTTGTATGTTGGTGATAACATCTCCATGTTTCTTCACAAAAGATCTCCTCATACCTGTTGATTTTCATTTTAGTTTTTCCTAAACATTTCTCCACCATTAAAAGTCATACTCATAATCAGGGGCGATTTTGAAAGTCTCCAGGTAAAGACTCCAGCCTGAGTTACAGTGGTGAATATTGGTGAAGTGTCAGTCCTGATTATTCTTCAGTCAGCTGAAAATATCATTTTGAGACCACCAATGAACAACTAATTAAATATTGACCATAAATACTGCTCTAGCCTTTGTCTAGACACCTCAGTATGATGTGGTTTCCACATTGTTCTGACACACTCACATCTATCCCTTTCTTTATGTTTCTACTCTAATTCTAGCTGACATTTCATTACTTCCTTTAGGATTCTATAAGTCATTTCTAATTGCCTCTGTTTTCATATATATGTTTAGAAAACTTAAAATAATTCTATTCACTTGTTCATTCAAGTAAATCTGTATTGAGGACCTACAAAATACTGAGCACTTTCTGAAGATGGAGAGGTAGTAAAGAAAACAGGTAAATACCTTGCTTTTGTGTTGCTTGTATTTTAACCAAACTTCTGGTTAGTTATCCAACAAATTAAAAATATACAATAGCCATGCAAAAAGTGAAATGGTAATGCAAAAATGACTTAATGCCTCCTTTTTTTTTTTGCTCTTTGAGAAATTTATTTTATTTTTATCTTTTTAATTATGACTACTATAAACCAGTGAGTAGAGATAGTCTCTCCCCAGGTATGATACTGAAGCTGAAATCTGAAAGAACAGGATGCAGCCATGCTCCTCAGGATATGTATTCCCCGAAGAGGAGAGCGCTGGTGCAGAACCTCGGAAATGAAGAAACTTGCGATGTGAAGAGCTGGAAAGCTCTTCCATGATGGTGAGGAGCAAAGTGGAGGAAGGTGGAGTTAGCTTAGAGGGACCAGCTAATGAAGTGGCCTAGAGACCAGGATGAGAGCGTGGGTTTTAAGCACAATGTGGAGTAATTGGTTGCTTTAAGCAGACACACACACACACATTGACCGATTTATTAAGGATTATTCCAGATGTTTTGTGGAGAACTGATTACAGAAAGACAAAAAGGGAAGCAACAGTTGACTAGAATTCTGTCAGTGTCAGCAGGAGCAAGACAGGCTTGGCCCGGTTAGAGAGGAGGGGAGAACTGAGAGAGCATTTAGGGAATTTTGGGTTGAGTCTATTTACTTGCTGATAAAGCAGTTTTGCCGAATGACTCTCAAATTGTCCCCCGAGCCTCAGCTTTGCCTGTGCTACCAAGTCCCTACACTGTGTGAAAAGTTGATACATTGGAGCCATATTAAAATAGGGCTGAAGAAAAGCACCAGAGAAAAAGTCACATTGTTGTTCTCTTTAAACTGGATCTGACTCTTGGACTGGGCCAAGCCACCAAGATTCCAAGCAGCCACCAAGAATGAGAATATCATCTTCTTACCCACTCTAAGATTCATCATTTCCCCTCCCCCAACCACACACAAAAAAAAAAAATGCCTGGAGTTCTCCTCAAGACACATTTTAGGTTCTTTTCTAAAGGTGTATATCCAGAATTGCAATTTTCTGTTATTCCCAAATAGATGCCTTTCAGCTTACCCATTAACCTGGCCCAGGCATTCCCTTCTTGACATGAGTGCTGACCCATATCCGCCTTGCCTGACAAACACTATCACCCCATCTCTAGCCTTCTATTGCACTGATGTTCTCCTGAATGCTTTGCTTTCCAGCAAGCTTGGATGGTGGTTTATCTTTTACCATTTTTCATGGTTCTTTATTATTCATTTTCTTGGAAAATTATTCGAAGAAAAAAAACACATTTAAGGCAAAACAATTGATTTAGAAAAATAGAACAGGAACCAAAGTTAGGATAAGTTGAATCTAGATAAATAACTTTTTTAAGTGTCATGACAAACTAAGTGCATTAGTGCAATAGAGGGTATAAATTAATAGATGGACTGTGTTCCTGTTAAATATTTAATGGGATATTTTCCTTTCATAAATTTTAGTTTAAAGCTAGTGGTCAATTAATATTTCCTCTGGTTAATTTATAAGTAAACACAAAGTTTAATAGCCATTCTTGGAACACTTTTATCAACTTTTGACTAACAGTCCCCATACTAGTTAATGTCACATCATGATCATGTGATTCAATAGACTATTTATTTCTACAAATTTAAATTTCAGAGTTTCTCATATTTTGAATCTAGGTAACTTTTCTTAGGTCTTGGCTCCATTGTGTAGGTGGTGATGTTGAACAGGGAAAGGTTATCTAGAATCTCTGTAATATTAAGTTTCATGAATATTTATAAAGCTTTCTTCATTAAATCCATTCCTCGAAGAAGATTAATATTGGGTTTGGACTAATGGAGTCAAAAGACATACAGCCTCTGAAGTTTCCTGCTGTGTCTAGGGCAAGAGGATTAACCTCTGTCTAAGTTTCAGTGTGTAACATATGATGTTAAGGTGTAATCACCCCCCCCCCATACATATGGCATTTTCTTGGAATACTGTAAAAGGATTTCATAGTTGTTTATATTTTTAGTAAAGGTAATTTTTCCTCATTAAAGTATCTTGATCTCTGGAAAGTCACAGAGCTTAAAACTCCAAGACTTCCCATTCTTCACTATATTAATAGCTTCACCCACATTAAAGGAACTCAGGGTACAATCTATTTTGCCATAGTAAAGTCTAATGTTCATCATCCTTTACATGAAGGGTCAACCAGATGAACTCAAGTGCCTTAATGTATGAATTTAAATTTGTGATTTGGAAAAGGAATTATTTTTAACAATGTCTACTTGCTTACAATTTGATGCTGTAATAAGCCAAACCTGAATATAACTCAAAATGTAGAGATAGCTAAGAAAACTGCCAAAGCACTGGCATAAATAACCTATTTGATTCATATCCTAGTTGCTCCTGAATCTATCAGGTAACAAGAATATTGAGGCTTTGAAAGAAATCTTTGAGTGAAATAGATCTACTCATAGTCAAGCTGGAATTGTAAGGATATTTGAGCTCTTCATGATAACAAAGTAGTACCTGTTACAAGGACTTAAATAAAATTATAGTTTATGATGCAAACTTGTTTAACTGAGTGAATATGGTAAGTACTTAGCAAGGATATGAATGTGGTCTATTGACATAGTATTATTTACATCATAATGCAGTTGACAAATGTGTGTTGATGCATTTTTCCCCTAAAGTAAACAGATTTTAACAAGCAGAATTTCTCTTGTTTGTTATAACTTATTAATCATTTAAAATTAAGACATTTCTATGCTACCTACCAAGTTTTAAGATGCTTATTGTATAATGACTGATGTTTCTTTTAAAAGTACAATTGTATCTGTGTTCAGATTAAACATTGAATCAATAAAATACATCAGATAGCCTTCTCACATAGCGTCAACTACAGTAGTATTATAAATGTTTTGGAATAATAGCTGACTTAAAAAATAAGGCAAATAAAAATTTTATTATTAACAGGTGGATCATATATATATTTATGTTGACATTGAGATCAGGTCAATACTTTATGCCTCCAGAATTGGTTTTCTTGCTCAAGACTGCTTTGATCTTTGTCACTTCAAGGGAATTTACCCATTTCTGAGAAAAATGGCATTGGAATCTTAAAGGGAGTGCTTTGAAATTATAACTGCTTTGGGTAGTACAGGCATATTAACATTAATTCTTATAAGCAAAGAACAAGGGGTGTTTTTCTACTTATTCATGTTTTAATTGCTTTTGTCAATGTCTTAGACCTTTCAGAGAATAGCAATTGTTCACATACTTGGGTAAATCTATTCCTAAGGATTTTATTGTAATTGATGTTACCGCAAATGGTCACCACAAACAGTATTTTCAGTTGATAGTAATATCCTTTAATTACTAAAATGATGTGTTATTTCTCTTTGGCCCTTTGTGGTTTCAAACAGGAAACTTGAAATGGAGTTAGTTTGTCTTTCTCACATGTTGTTTCAAGACTTTTCTTCTTGATCTTTTAAGCATTTGGTAGTTTAATAGTACCTTGGGTGTGAGTTGTTTGACTTCCCTGTCCACGTTTGGTATTCACTTACCAGCTATTAGTTACTGGATCCTCCATGAATGACACTAGCATAAAGATAAGGGAGAGAATGCAGAGAAAAGAGTTGATAATTAACTCATGTGTTCAATGAAAACATTATTTAGAATATGGAAGGTATACTCAAGCTTGGGTTTGTAGCCTGTCCCCATTAATCATACTCTAGTGTATTGTTTCATTTATTTAAATCAGTTTTCACTCTAATTAAGCTGAAAAGATATTTTTGGAAAAACATATTTCAAGACGTGCTGATGTAAAAAGGCGGTTAATAAGTCTCCTTTCCACTCACTAATTCTTAAGTACAAATATCATTGCATTCTCTAAAGTAAGGTCTGTGGCTCTGGAATAAAATAGAATTTCAATATTTTTCCTGTGAAAGATCTATCGTAAGAATATATACCTAGAGTAAGAATATTTAAGAAGTATCAGTTAAAAAATTACTGAGTCACCTATCACCTAAATTCTAACTCCAAAGAATTTTGGAGAAAGGGGGAAAGCTCAAGGTGACCCAGACAATAAAATAAATCTTTAAAGGAAGTGTTTTTCAGAAGGAATGAGGTTGGTTAGGGAGGATGTCAGGGAACAGGACTTTACACTGAGAGACTACATTTTAACTGAGCCTTCATTGATTAAATAAAAAGTTATTATGACCCTTAACAAAGAATCCTAAGATGACTCTAGCAATCATATTTCTAGCAGTATGTTCATGAATCTTCCTAAACAAGGGGGTATTATTTAACTAGATGCACCATAGAACCTCTTCTATTTAGTTCACCTTGCTGGTGAGTCCCCTCTGAGAAGAGGTCATTGACCTATTTTGGGAAGTTTTCTCAAAGGCCATTTAAGGTTGTTAATAATATCCAGTCATATATCACATCTACCACATTTTTCTCACTTAAGGTCGATACCAAGTAAGTGCTAAAAATATGGGTCTTTCCGAACTATCAGTTTGGGAAAGGAATCTGTAACCTTTGCAGAGGAAAGCTCAGTGGTACAATGTAATCATCCTCCCCAGTAAAAGTACTTTTTCTCTTTGGAGACACAATCTTTATCTGACACAAAACTAATATCTCTTACTGATTTTCCTTCGCCAAGCTTCCAAGGTAATATCTTTAAAAATTTTTAAGATGTTCTTTCTGTCAGTTACCCACCAAAGCTCTCAAATTGTTGTTTGCATTTGAGTTAGTAGGAAACAGAAAAAAAAAAAAAAATAGATGTTGCTAAAATACCCAAGACTGTAAACCAAAGAAAGAGAATGGAATCATCATTAGCTGTGAATATATTTGACATTCTTTTGAATGTTTTGTAAAATGTTCTGCTGTTGATTATCTTTTACTAGTAAATCTGAAATTAAAGTCATAATAGAAAGGTTAATACCTGAAAATTGAAGATAGTTTGTAAAATTGTGTGTATAAAATCATCAGGTTTTAAAAACAAAAATACAAGCTATTTGAAAATATGAGTACAATATATTGAAATAGAGTGAATCATCTACAGAGAGGAAGATGAGGCAGACATGAAGATTATATCACATTTAGAGAGACAAGGTTTTAAAGACCAGCAGTCTACATCTCTATAAAACAAATTTTCTTAATTTAAATAAACAAATAGTAAGTGATGAGAAAAGGTCCATTTTAAGTGCTCTAATAGTATATAATGAACTTTAAGTCAATGGCGATAAATAGCACGTGAACTTGTATGAGATGAACTTGTTTTTAAGGCAATTCTCTAGCAATATACCACTGACAGCTGCTACAATTTCAAAGGACATTCTTTTTTTAATATCAAATCCTAATATGCAATTATTTCTGTGTACCTTTCTTCATAACTACTGACCTTATCTTCTGCTTTATTGAGAAAATAAAGTCCCAGCATTCTTCCACAATAAATTTTTCCTATCTGTATTTAGTTTTTTATTACATCTGCATTCAAGAGATCTTTGCCACCAGCATTTCAAATGTCCCAAGTGACTCTAATCTGTAAAACAAGGAATCAAAACCTCCCTGGATTTTAGATTTTCCTCCAGCTTCTTCACACTACCTTTTAGAATTCATACCATTTCAGACACTATATATTTCTTTTCCTCACTTTTCATCTAAACTTCAGCTCATCACAATATGACTTCTACTTTTACCTCTTTAGTGAAAATACACATTAAATCCAGTGGATACCTTTCAGATTCCATGGATTTCACATCTTAGAAGTTGCTTACCATTAGCTGACTATTCAGAAAACAGTTTTCTCTTGGTTTCTGTGGATTCTCATGCTCTTAACTTTTCTCTTTTTCCTCTTGCCATTCCTTGTCAGGGTTCTTTGCCATAATTTATGTGTTAAAACACCCCTTACACATTAATTTGCCTCAAAGTTCTGGATTTTTTTCTATATTATCTCATTCAGACTCAAGGCTTTAATAAACATTCCTGTATTAGCTAAAATTAAATTGCATTGTGCAGTATAATTCTCCTTCCTGATCACTAATTCTTTATTGGACACTGCTAAACTTCTAAAGATCTTTCCCTAATGTATCAATTCTTAATTTGCATATACAAAATGAAAAAAAATCTTCAAACAAGTTTTACTAATTCATAATCTCACAAAATGGTCTAATTATTTGCTCTGTATCTTAGTTGAAGACCCATGATTCTACTATCCATCACTTATTGCAACCATTCAATCACCAAGTACTGTCAATTCTATCTCTAATGATTTGAAAATAGATCCATTTTCTCCCATACCATCAATAATACCTAGTTCAGAATAATTTCATTTCTTTCCTCAATACTGCAGATTTTTATCTGACCACTTTTTTTTTTTGCATTTCAAAGCAAATTATCATGCTATTGTGAAATCATCAACTGCCTATGAAACATTAATGACTTCCAATGTTCCATGGAACAGAAAATTAAAATCCTTCATCTGGTTTATAAAGTTGCTTATCTT